>JASAND010014851.1:0-55967 GCA_030248195.1 Trissonchulus latispiculum
AGTGTACAGGTATTTTTGTCGTACTTTAATCTTTTGAATTTGTTGTAAAGGTACTTTGCCATATTTACTCTTTTGTACTGTTGTATAATTAATTCTCGTCGTATATTGTACTGTAATACGAGTTTTCGCTTATTTTCTGAATTTGAGTTGCAGTATCGTGTTTAAAATGCTATCAAGTTTGCGTTCAAGTACGAATATATCCCCATTTTTCAAGTAGCTTGTATTTGACTACCATTTGCTACCAATCTTTCTATTCTAATCTTTATTCTTCTTCGAGTAAGTCTTTCTTGGGCTTACAATCTGAAGTTAATTTTGCTATCATGGGTAGTAAATGCGCCAGGACTTCCTATGGTCGCTTACTGGTCGCCCGTGCTTGAAAGTCTTTTTCTTGAAATTTTACCATCTAAACCTAATCTTCGATGTATGGTAGCACTCTCTTCCATCTTGGAAATTTTAGCAGGCGCTAAAATACTTTTGCCAGGGGATGATGTTAAAAACCAACAATTGCGTTGGGCAACTCTTCCTAATGTTTATGCAGATTATGTAAAACGTTGATTCTAACTTTCTTACTGTTGTGTAAGTACGCTGGTTCTGAAGAAATCAATGCTGTCTAGACTTGTAACAGGAACTAGTTAGTCATTATTGTTTCATCTGTCGTACTGTGTGGTTGGCCAGTAGACCTCTCTTCTATACATTTATTTCGCCACTTATTATGCTCCAGTAAATCCGTAAGTTGTTCCATTAAAACATTGCCTCATCTATTGTTTCTTTTAGGGATTAGTAAGGGTTTTACCTAATTTATTCATGAGCGAGTTGCACCTTTAGGGCGACTATTTAAGAACCTGCTTTCGCTTCGCCTGCCAAATATCGGCTTAGTTACCGGGCAGTAAGCCGGTAGTTGATGTATTTACGCAAACGAACCAAGCAGGATTATAAATAACACATGACATGTGCATGTGATAGGCACTGGTGAGACCATTAGGTAACTTTGCAGGATGTATTTACATATATAATGTGTACTGTACAGATAAA
Source organism: Trissonchulus latispiculum (assembly GCA_030248195.1). Classification (NCBI taxonomy): domain Eukaryota; kingdom Metazoa; phylum Nematoda; class Enoplea; order Enoplida; family Ironidae; genus Trissonchulus; species Trissonchulus latispiculum. The sequence goes on from JASAND010014851.1 coordinate 1,033, forward strand.
TAGAAAGGTAAAAACTCTGGTACAGATTGATGTTAGGTACGCCAATATGAGCCTCGTTATATGGCAGGCTCATATGGTTCGCGGTTGCAGCTTGTCTTCATTCTTTTACAACCACACTCCACTCATATGTATTTTACAGGGTGGATCTTGTCTTCTGCTATTATACAACCTGCCTCCTGGGGACTCATATGTATTTTACATGCGACGAAGGAGCATTTTTTATCTTGTCTTCAGTTCTTTTACATCCTCCATTGGTATCTTGTCTTCAAGTCATTTACATAAGCTCTTACGTAAGCCTTTAAATAAGCTCCATAAGAAAACCAAATTAAGTATGTAAGTATTCATTCATTCCAACGACGCAGTTTAAACAGCTTTGTCTGTTTCCCGAAATAGGGCTGCTGATTTCAAACGAGATTTGCGCTGGACTGGGGATTTGCTTGGTATACATCGCCTCAATTAGGTCATAGCAGCAGTCCTATTACGTCAAGCATAACCTAAGCACCTATCTGGCGGACTTTCTCCAGAGAAACCCAGGTATTCAAGTAAGCTGTCATCAAATAAACAATCTTTCCCGAATAAAATCACGCTCAAAATTTGAAGGTTCGATTAATCAAAACGTTTTATTAAACATTAAGCATATACGTACGTACTTTGAGCATGCAGTTCTATGATAAAGGTTGCTCAGCTCGCTTAGGGCTTTCATTTGGTACCAAATTTGACCACTTTTGAAAAATTTCATTTTTGACCGAAAATCGCCTAAGTCCCCACGCCACCCCACCACAGCCCTCTACAGCCACTTTGAGCATACGCTTCTATGACGAAAGTTGCTCAGCTCGCTCAGGGCTTTCACTTGGTACCAAATTTGACCACTTTTGAAAAATTTCATTTTTGACCCCTTGACCCCCCTACCCGTTTGACCTTTCAAACGGCAAAGTAGAACCAGCTCAGCAAAATGGGTGGGTCGGACGGCAAAACGGACACCGGGAATGAGCTGGGCGCACCAAAAAACCCCTATGGACAAAGTTTTGAGAGGCTAGGTATAGTCCTATATGATGTTCCCGGAAGTCGGTACTGACCGGACCGTCCAGACGGCAAAGTGGAACCAGCCCAGCAAGATCGGTGGGTCGGACGGCAATACGGACACCGGGAATGAGCTGGGCGCACCAGAAAACCCCTATGGACAAAGTTTTGAGAGGCTAGGTATAGTCCTATATGATGTTCCCGGAAGTCGGTGCTGACCGGACCGTCCAGACGGCAAAGTGGAACCAGCCCAGCAAGATGGGTGGGTCAGACGGCAAAACGGACACCGGGAATGAGCTGGGCGCACCAGAAAACCCCTATAGACAAAGTTTGGAGAGGCCAAGTAAATCCTACTATGGACCTCCAGGAATCGGTTTCCGACCTGACCCCTCAGACGGTCAAGTGGAACCAGTAAGCAAATCGGGTGAATCGCGCAGCAAAACTGATGGAGGGAATGGATTCTCCGCCCCCGAAAACCTTTATATGCAAGATTTGAGAAGTCTATCTTGAAAAATAAGCGAAAAAACTAAGTTCAAAGTCGGACCCAAAATTCAAAAATTTTGGCCGGCCAGTACCCAAAAATGGTGCAACTTGTACGGGATTTGGTTCCACTTTAGTGCTGTCACGAGTTGAATAGTTCGCGCGCTAAGCCAAACTTTAGCTAAGTATAAAGTTGCATTGCAATTGCTTGCGCAATGCTGCAAAGAATTGGAAGATAGATCATTTCGTTTAGAGTTTCAAGCTGCAGCAGAGCTCAGCCAGTCAGTCTGGTTCAGGTAGGCAGGCAGGCAGGTCGGTTAAGTCTCTTCTCTCTCTCTTAAGGTTGGCTGGTTGGAAGGAAGGAACCTAGAAGGAGTTAGCAGGAAGGCTGAGCTCTGCAGCTAAGGTTATTGTGTTGGTCTTTGCAGCTGCGCTGCTGTGTGCAGATCCTTTGGAAGCCAGGCCTATTTTGTATTCATTTATATTTATTGTGTGCTGTGCCGGCTTCCAATATAATCACTGCTTTTATAGTTGGTCTAGGTTTTAGCAGCTTAGGTACAAAAGTAGAGGTTGCGGAGAGGGTGAAGCCGCGGACCATCACATGCCAGCGCCGCAACCTTATTGCTTAGCTAACTATTGCTGGCTACCCGTTACATATTTGATTCCCGTGCCGAAGCTTTTTCATTTTTGTGGTTCTGGTAATTTTGGATTCGGTTGGTCAGGAAAAAGAAAAAGGACGGCAAATAGGTTCAATAGGCAGCTGTAACGGCAGCTTAACTTTTCCGGTTTTGGGCGGTGTGCATATATTTGTCATATACTGCTGATATACTGCTGAGCTTGGCAAAGCTGCACAAGTTTTTTTTGTGTTGAGACATTCAATTTTGTTCAGCAAGCTAACGTTTTTTATGTTTTGTCTACGAGGCTTGCTTGTTTGCTATTGCAAGATTTCTTTGCTGTAGAGGTTTACACTTTAGTGCTGCTGTTTTTTTTCTCCCTCTGCTGTATTCACTTGATAATTTATGTTTTCGATTATGCATTATATTTCAGGTTAATTGGAGTGGATTGTTTTTATTCCTTATTTCCTAATTTTCGGAGGATTATTAGTTTATTGGATTAATTTTGTTGGACTCAGTTATTTTTGTTGGCTGTCTACAGTGACCTTTAGTTGGCCGGTTTCTGCTTTTGGTTTGCTAATAAAATGGAATGTGGAGCCCAATCTTTACTGACTTTTGGTTGATTGCCTTCTTGGTATTTATTTTCTTTTTACTCGGAGACTCCACAAGGAACGGATTTTCTTTGGATACTTCAGAGAACCAAGGTATATATATATAATATAAGATTACGTAACTTTGATAATACAGGGAATCTGAATAATTATATTTAAAATGCCGGTCGGCCACTCTCCTGCTAAACCCGGAGACGAGCCCCCACCGGATAATTCAGTCCCCCACCAACCGGACCCAAGCGCTCCTGGCCATGAGCCACCAAATCACTTCCCGCAACCAAGCCACTCCCGCCCCTTTCAGGTCAAGGAGATACCTGTTTACGAAGGTAACTTAGGGGATGATTTCAGGACTTGGCTCAACATGTTTGAGCGCATAGCTACTGCTAACGGTTGGTATTCACCTGAAAAGGCACTATACCTCCCCGCGTTTTTGCGTGGTTACGCGGCCGAGCAATGGGATGACCTCCCTGCAGGTATACAGGCGAGTTGGGACCAAGTAAAGGAGACTTTGCCTGAAAAATTATGCCCGGTTGAAGTCACAAGCGTTCACGTCTCTGACCTCCACAGTCGTAAACAAAAAGGAGATGAAAAAGTTTACGAGTTTGCGAGAGAAATTCAAAAGATAGCTTTAAAAGCTTATCCCGATTTCAAGATTGCAGTACTTGAACGCTTGATGAAAGATGTGTTTGTGAACGGTCTAACCCACAAATTAAGACAACTTGTCATGAACCAGAGACCATCCTCATTTGAGGATGCTGTCACTAAAGCACACGAACAGGAATGTATTTTACGTAGTCTAGGGGAGGACAGTTGTCAACCTGTAACTGTGAGTGCTGTAACTGAACCATTTACTTTTGAGTCACGGTTTAAATTAATGGAACAAACCTTAGTTAGATTGCAACAAACTATTGACAAAATCGGTAATAACAAACAAACAGAAACCAGGGATCAAAATAGAACTAACAATTTAATTACTGGTAGGCAGTTTCTGGACCAGAGTTCACGGTCCACCGATGGTCGTCCTAAATGTTATTATTGCGGACGAATTGGACACATCCAGGCAAGGTGTCGTACCCGAATGAATGACCGAAGCAGGCAAAGTCCTTCCGGATTTGCTTCTAGGAATAGTCGAAACATTCCCAGCGGAATGCGACAAAGCGGAAGCGGGGCTGACAGAGTGAGCTCCGTAACGGAGTTAGGTCAGGTAGGCTTTGGCCAAAGTGACGGTTATGATCAGAATTTTTCTTGCAGCACAACGGAATCCACACCTATGGCCAGTGGCTCAGCAGGTACAAGAGCTCAGATAACAGAACCGGCGCCTGATCCAGAGAATCCTTAGTGGTTCAGAATCCAATTCCAATGGAGGTGTCCGCGTTCTTCGAACCGTACCCACCATCCCGTATGGAGCTCACCTGCAGGAACTGCAGCGTAGGCGAAACTACAGCCTGGGTATTCAACAGACCTTCGACGCTGAGAATAGCCCGGTGGACAGCGTGGAGGAAACTTTCGAAGGAATGGAACTGGAACGACTTTTCCGGTCCACTCCTTCCAGTCTCCCAGGAAGTGCAGAGGTCGCAGGACCAGCTAAGAGGATGTCTAGGTGGATACCGTAGACACAGCAGAGGTGTCATTGGTTCTCAGCAAAAGCTGGAGCCGATGCCCATGATGACGATGATGACACTGCTTCGTCAGAAACGCCCAAGTACAAGCCTCTTGGTTTGTTCTTGATGCAGCAGGGCGATGAACAGTTGATGTGCAGGTCCATGTTAGTTAATCCTTTGCTAACAGGGTCTCTGTGGTTCAAATCGGAACAGTCGCCTAGGCCCCTGAAGTCTGTTCTGGAACAAATCTATCAAGTAGATTTGAGACTGGTTAAGCGAGATGAAGCGGATGGATGCCAGTTGGATTTACTGGAGATTCGTAATTACGATGAGTTCATGGACAGGTGTGTCGACTTGTTAATGGACAAAGACCTCACGACTACCCAGCTGATGATGGAGGATTGGCGTCCTTTTGGGGACACGGGAACTGAGCTTGAGAGGATTAGTCCTCCAGAGTTGGGGGCGGACATTTATGTAACGATTAGGGTCGACAACCACGAGTTGAAGGCTTTGTTGGACACTGGTGCCAACAGTAGCGTCCTGTCGGCCGCAGTGCTGCAGCGAGTACCTCCGTTGAAAGGTAAATTCTGTAGTGTAATCAGGCAGGTGGCTGCTACAGCTAGTGGTAGCCTAGTACGGTTCAAAGGCCTAGTGTACTGCCTTGTACAAATCGGCCAGTTCCAGAAACGGTTCGGACTGCGAGTAATGGACAGTTGTCCAGCCGAATGCATTATTGGTACAGATATCCTGGAAGCGATTGGTGAGGTCAAGCTGAATTTTGGTCGGCGCTTTCTTCCAATCGACGGGGCAAGAATCCCCTTTGAGGCTAATTTGGTCGGTCCATTACTGCGGATGATTTCGGGTTTTCATCGACCCCTCCTAGAATGAAACTGCCACAACGTGAAAATAGTAGCGCAGCGGAAGCTTCTAGCTTGAGCAGTATTAGCAGTGACCAGTCCTTAGATGGAATGCTTGAACTTCCGGATGTTCTAGGACAGGAAAGGCTCCGATATGATGGATTCTCAGGAATTGGTGGAACGACAACTGGAAGAGAGCCACCGCGGCTTATTCAACTAGCAGGTACTTTAAATGCCCAGCTACGGCGCTGCGGATTTATAAGTCTGATGCCGTATCAGATTTTGTGTGACAACCCAGGACAGATCCTAGTTCTGCGCAATGCGGACACGGGTGAGTCCGTGTGGGGTCGCACCGTGTCCCTGCAGCTGGCAGATAAGGCCCTACAATCCAGAATTCACGAAAACGACAGTTTATTCAGTGGTCAGGACGAAGCCAGTCGGGGAGCAGAAATACTCCTGCCCAGTTCAGTGACTGTAGTTCAGCTCCAAGGGTTAGGATACGGAGTATCGAGATTCGTGCTCTGTTACCCGACGTACTATCTGAGCCTCGGAAGGTTAAGGAGAATGGTCGCGTGGACGAGACAATGGCCCGATTACACTTTTCTCAGATGGTTGACGCGGTTGTGTGGGCACATGAAAGGGATGTTGTTCTCCTCTCCGCGAGGTTACGCTGACGACCTGGGTGCTACCACAAGCGCTTGTAAAAGGGTTCGTCTTTGTTCTCTCGATGCCGCTTACATGGCTAATGCGGCAGGTATAAATGCGCCACGGTTGCAATACAGTGGTAAAGCCGCCGACATCTGGTCTCAAGGCGTGTGCCTTTATACTATGCTTGCAGGTCGTTACCCTAGTTTCGCTGCTCCTAATGCTGCAAGCGTTGGCCAATCAAGTCAAGTTCGTTAGGGTTTCCAGACGGGTGTGGTCTGTCTGAGGATGTGAAAGGGGCCATTCGTGCAATTCTGCAGGTGGACCCTTTGGCCAGACCTGCAGCGACATCTATTCGAGATCATATCTGGTTGCGCCATGCATCAGTTATCCCTCATGCTACGTTGTACGGAAGCAATGTCCCTTGGTCCCCAAATACGGGCGACGAAGGCTGCGCCCTGTTGACCGGGATACATGTCTTTAAATGTCTTTAAACGATCAAGGTCCCCATGAAGCCACTGCCTATTGCTGGACCATTCCACAGGATGGCCATGGACTGTCTTGATCCATTGCCCACCTCGGAAAAAGGAAATAAATACATCGTGGTGTTTAGCGACTACTTCACGAAATGGCCTGAAGCGTTTGCTGTATCCGACATTAAAGCTGACACCATAGCTAGGCTTCTGGTGGAAGACGTCATCTGTAGGCACGGTGCACCTGCTTCTCTACTGTCAGACCGTGGAACCAATTTTCTAGCCGAAGTAGTAAAAGAAGTTTGTGTGCTCACTAGTACACAGCGATTCTACACAAGTGCCTATCACCCTCAGACTGACGGCCTTGTAGAGCGCTTCAATCGGACGTTGGCGACGATTCTTTCGATGTATGTGAGTTCCCACCACAAAGACTGGGATATCCTTTTACCATATGCCCTTTTTGCTTATCGCTGTGCAGTCCACGAATCCACAGGTGAGTCGCCTTTCTTTCTTCTGTACGGTAGGCAACCTAGGTGTCCATCAGATGCTAATATTGCAGATAACGCTGAAATTAACGAGGACGGCTACGCCACAGAGTTGATCCAAAGGATGGAGGAGGCAAAGCAGATTGTTCATAGTAACATCGAGGTTGCCCAAGAGAAGCAAAAGAAATATTACGATCGTAACGCTGGGCCTTTCAGCTTTGATATTGGTGATCTCATTCTGCTCTATGTACCCGCGGTTAAACCCGGGAAGAGTCCGAAGTTCTTCCACCCTTGGCAAGGGCCTTATGTGGTTTTGGAGAAAATTTCTTGCACCAATTATAGAATACGGCGGGCCTGTGACAAGGACGGCAAGATTCAAATAGTGCATATAAGCCGAATGAAAAAGTATTTTTCGCACGCCGAACATGAAGACAAAGGACAAATCCAGGCTGAAACCGAAAGGAGAGTGCGGGCGACTGAAACCGAAGGGTCGGAATCACCTAGTGGCCAGAACAATTTTCTGACAGAGACAGGAAGCAAGGATGCTGGGGAACAGCATCGTCAAGGTCGAACGTCGCCAGAGACTGTAACTCACCTACTGCAGCCGGGAGATATTGTGTGGGCCAAACTGCGTGGTTTCCCTTGGTGGCCTGCCAAGATCATTACGGCTGAATTAGTGCCGCAGTTGAAACAGCCTAAACGTAAGGGAGCCTGGATACCTGTAAGCTTCTTCAATGGCGGTTCGTATGCCTATGTTGAAGAGAAGGGTTTGCATCTCTGGGATCATCTTGAGGCCACAGATCACCGGACGGCTCGGACAAAGTGATTGCAAAAGGCAATCTCCGAGGCCGAGGGAGAGGAAAATGCTCAAGTCCGAAGGCCCGTTGGTTCGATGTCCATGGCCCTATTCCAAGTGTTGTTTCTGTGGATATTTCTGTTGGGGATTTTCACCTCCACCGTATTAGCCGATCCTGCAGTCATGGTTAACCCTCATTATGGAGTTTTCCTTAAACAGGCTGGACGACTGGACTACAGTCAAGATAGCTTGCTTCATTTTACGTATATACCTTGGAACATCAAGGTCCCAGACGAACTCTACGTTCCATCATGTCCGGAGGTTGCTAATGTCAGATCTACATGGTTCAAATGGACGGAAGAACTTAGGGATCGATTGTGCAGTTTGATGGATCAGCTTCGTTGGAGTGCTAATATGACCAGATCGCAACTGGTTACCGAATTGAATACTTTATCGGGTGATTTGAGTGATCTCTTGGATGGAGACAAGGTCAGGGGTCGCTCTCGCCGAAAACGAGGGCTCCTACAAGGAATCGCTTGTTTGGTGGAATCTGTATTCGGAGGATGTCAATCAAATGGAGTCGATGCCGCCCATATCAGAACAGCATTGCGTCACCTCGACAGAAGGGTTTCCGGACTCTCGACGGAATTAATTAAGACCGAAGATGATGTGGTGGCACTCTCTAAGCTGACCATGCACGGATTCAAAAACGTGGATGCCAAATTAGATATAATGGCTCACAGCATGGATCATTTAACGGCAATGCAGCAGGTACTGGCCACCGAGATAGGGATGCTAAATAAATCCTTCAGTTACTTGGGAGATTTGGCCAGGATACAAACTGTGGCGCAAGTTTCGCTCGTTACTTGGATAACGCATATAATGGCTTGGCAAGAACAGGTTCACGAGGCATGCGCACTGATCTCTGCCATTGTCCAATTGAAACGTGGTCTGTTGTCACCTACTTTGATAGCACCAAGGAGTCTACGAACTATCTTGAATGACATCGATTCCCAGTTACAGGAAGCATCCGACAAAACGTTGCTTCATCCACCGTCGGAGCTACATAAGTACTATACGGAGTATTTAGTGTCAACGGTTGCTGTTAAAAAGAATGCAATTTTGGTTGGGATCAGTATTCCTCTGGTCAACGAAAACTCTTTATTTGAGCTGTGGAAGGTTTATGGTACACCAATTCAGCTCTCCCCGCAGGGACTGTTTCTACAAGGAAAGCTCAGATACGATATCATCGGTTACGACCAGCAACAGTTGAACGTTATCTTGACCACTGCAGAAGAGTTATCACAATGTAAAGGGGAGGCCGTGCTTCGCTGCCCATTTGGATTACAACTTCTTCGGAGCAGTAATAGCACCTGTCTTGAATCCCTGCTCCGTGGCGATGTTGGTGAACGGGTTCATGAGTTGTGCGAATGGGAACTATCTACGAGGCAACCCACAACCCGCGTACATGGCATCACACATGATACCTGGTTCGCAAGCGAAGCGGGAACGAACTGGGTCCTATCATGTGGCCCTGGACGCGCTATCAATACGTTGTCCCCCTGTGTCCGCTGTATCGTGAAGATACCTTGCGGGTGTTCACTGATACTGAACGATACTCTGAGGCTGTGGAACTACAGGAGTTGCGGGAATGATAGTGTTTCCTCAGTTTATACTTACAGGAGGTATTTAGATCCATTCCACTTTGTTGTTTTCCCACAAATGATGGGCCAACGGCAGCTGGATCAGTTGTTACATCATCCCACTTCTGGCATACCCGAAGCTGTAGTTAATTATACTAATGTTGTCACGGACTTGGTGGACAATCTCGGAGGGAGAATGGCTATTCGGTTCAGTAATTTTTCACGAAAGATAACGCAAGCTCAGGACGAATTTCGACGGCTGGATGCCCAAACGGAGGAAGAGGTGAAGAAGAGTATTGGAGCAATAATAAACTCTAGCACTGGAATTTCCTGGTATATATGGATCTTGATTGTTGGAGAGATTCTACTGTTCTGCTTATTCCTAGCCGTCTTGATTAGGCTTCTCTCTGTTGTTCCGACTTCACCCGTGGTCGTGGGAGGAGTAGCTCAACCTGTGATTTCGGATCAATCACTGGGTTATGATCCTCTTGCATCCAGGGTTGAAGCTATCTTTCACAATCTGAAGAACGAGAGAGTACCTCGCTTTGGTGGGAAGACACTTTCTGTTTACCTGGAAGAACCCACCCAATGACTATATGGTAGTGCTGTACTTATCTTTTACTCCTTGCTGTGCATTATAACATGTTTTCGTATTATTCATAAGTTGTGCTTTGTAATAAAGGAATGTGTTGGATTTGGTTATATTTTCAATTGTATTCAGGGTGATGATAAACAAGCTGTTTCTTTCCTATACTCCCCACACCCCTCCCAGCCCCCTAGCAAGTACCCAATAATTTACTTCACTTCTGAGTTAGTTGCTAGTTGTATATTTCATTGGTCTTTGTCTTTGTTTAGGATGGCTCAGGCAATGGTGGATGGTCTAGACCTGGAGATCCGGGCAGCCCGGACTGCTCTCGCCAAGGCGGATGGCAAATGGCGGAAGGCGCGAAAGCGCCTTCTGAAGGCAAAACGGTTGGAGCACCATAGGCGGGCTAAACGGAGCGATGCCCTACGAGAATGGTGGGCCCTGCGGTCCATGAAGCCAATTTCTCCGAAGCGGGGCCGGGACACTGAGTCGCACACTCACCCACCTGTTAAGCTGAAGCTGTCGGCGGCCTCCCAGGATCATGGGCGGGAAGTTACTGCTGGCAAGAGTCTGCAGGTACAACAGCGCCTTGTGGATCTGGCTTCGCCACAGTCACCGGAGCCAGAAGCTGGCGCCTCCGTGGACGGACAGCCGCCGTGCGGAAAAGAAGAAACCCCAGAGATTGTGCTCACGTTGGAGGAAGATTCTCAGAGTGGAACGGCGGAAGCTATGCTGAGCACGTTGGAGTTGCCGCCGCCCCAAAACCACCCTGCTCCAGTAGCACCCGCAGGCCCTGCTGGGGAATCAGTCGGTCAGGGAACGAAGAAACGGAACACTGCTAAATCCCCAGAATCGCGAGACCGCAGCAGCCATGTGCCTTCTTACAGACCACTGGCGTCGCCAATCTCCAGCAGCTCTGATTCGGACGGAATCTACGGCCTACCGCGAATCAATCGTCGTTTGAAGCAGACCATGCAGCCTGTTCAGCCCAGATCCAAACTAGGAATGTCGGTTTCCGGTGCTGGAAAGTGAAAAAGCCCTAAGGTCAGTCCGCACCTTTCAGTGAATCAGCAGCGCTACAGCCCTCGGTCAGCCAGCAAGTCCCCCGTCTATGATCAGCCGGGACCCTCGTCTCAACAGAGACGGGAACACCGACCGAAGCCTTTGATCCCCAGTGCTGCGCATTCGGGGGGCCCTCCTGGTCGTGGAAATCAGATGATGCCGTACGTATTGCGTCGGCGGGTCTCTTCTGATGGCACCTACTTCAGGGAAAAGGCTCAACAGCGCCTGAAGCAGAAAGCTAACCTGCAGAAGTCAGACCATGAGTCCTGGCTGAAAAGTGTTCGTCAGGAACACTACGCGACCTACAAACGCATGCTGGAGTGCTATCCTGATCACCTTCAGCCTATCTACTTTCAGGACATGCAGGACTACCTGCGCCGCCTGATGAAGAACATTTGGAACGAACTGTATCCTGAACACAACAAAGGCCGTGAATGTCCATTCCGACTGCCTTGACTTGCCATGACAGAAGACAACCTCTGCTCAGGACGATCGAAGCTTTATTCCGAACTTTGCCTTTAATGAAACGAACTTTGACTCTGTGAAGGAAAAAATTACAAAAAAGCAACATAACTATAATTAAAAAATATTGTGACTAGGTTTTCATTGTAAGGCTCCATTGAGATCTGCATATGCGCAGCGAGCTCTTCAGCGAGGACGCTGAATCTGCTAACGGAGGTATGTCACGAGTTGAATAGTTCGCGCGCTAAGCCAAACTTTAGCTAAGTATAAAGTTGTATTGCAATTGCTTGCGCAATGCTGCAAAGAATTGGAACATAGATCATTTCGTTTAGAGTTTCAAGCTGCAGCAGAGCTCAGCCAGTCAGTCTGGTTCAGGCAGGCAGGCAGGCAGGTCGGTTAAGTCTCTTCTCTCTCTTTTAAGGTTGGCTGGTTGGAAGGAAGGAACCTAGAAGGAGTTAGCAGGAAGGCTGAGCTCTGCAGCTAAGGTTATTGTGTTGGTCTTTGCAGCTGCGCTGCTGTGTGCAGATCCTTTGGAAGCCAGGCCTATTTTGTATTCATTTATATTTATTGTGTGCTGTGCCGGCTTCCAATATAATCACTGCTTTTATAGTTGGTCTAGGTTTTAGCAGCTTAGGTACAAAAGTAGAGGTTGCGGAGAGGGTGAAGCCGCGGACCATCACATGCCAGCGCCGCAACCTATTGCTTAGCTAACTATTGCTGGCTACCCGTTACAGTGCTAAAATCTGCTAATTTCGCCAACTGTAATCTTATAATTTGTTCCCCACCTATTCAGACAACTCATTTGAAAGGCACATTCCACTCAGAGGAATCGTTGATATTGAAGCATAAACTGATATATGCATATTCTGCTGTTTAATGACAAAATATTCAGATCTGTTTAGCTTGAAACGGATAAATCTACGGATTAATTATTTCCGTATATTTTTGGCAATAATTCATTGTTTCTGTGTGGCACATGAGAAAGGCTTCAGAACCATGTGGCTAGAGTCCATCTTACCTACACTCATCCATGCAGAAGCACCTTATAAACAAAGCTTGTGAAAATTCAAAAATCTTCCAAGAAAGTGATCTGATTGAAGTTCTATTTATTCGTACACATGAACGGACTTTTAAGGCAAAAGCTGTTTCGGAAAGTACTTTTAAGTTTGTGCGTGAGTTTTACCTGTTTTGTCTTCTTTGAAAGAGTATTCAATACAAATAATTATTAACGTCCCAGAATATAGGCTTGATTATTGTTAATAATAAAATGCACAGTTTTTCTGTTGTGATGATACCCAAGTTCAATTTTATTTGAAGGTTTACTTCTAAGCGAACAGTACAACAAAAACGTTACGATCCAAACCTATAGAAGGATACACTGATCCATCTCTGCTTTAAGAGTTGACTGTTTGTAAAGTTAACTGCGGTTTTTTAGAGTCTTAAATTTTGTGTGCCAATTAGAGCGATCCCGACAAAACAAGAATTTTTCAGGGCCGAATAAGTTAAGTTTTTACGGTAATGTTAAGTGTAAACCAGCTGAGCCGGGCCGGATCCAAAAAATTCAGCCACGGTATACTCATCTCTGCCAAAGGGACACGGGCATAGGTGTGGCTGGCGAAAAAAGTGGGGGTGGGGGTTCAGAAAAAAGTAGGGAGGGGCATAGGTGAACCAGGCTACAGTTTACCCCCTGTGAGACCCCCACCCACGGAGAGGCCTGACCCCCCTCCCCCCTACCCGGCCTCAACTACTCCCCCTCCAAGCCGAGCTCAAACCCCCCTCCCCCCCCCCTAAAACTGGGTCCAAACCAAGTAAAAAATGCAAAATTTTTGAAAAAAATTCGCAAAAATGGATGTAAATTAGCTGTAAACAGCTAACGATGGTTATTTATAGCAATTAAAAGGTAATATACGCAATTATAATTCACAATCTGGCCTAATTTAGACATATTTTAGCACAAATTTGTCAATTTTCAAGCCCTATTTTCGCATACGAATGCTATTGACAGAAGCTTTTGAGTACGTTTTATTTACTGTACATCAAAAAAGGACCATAAACTTGGGTACAGTTTAGGGGGGTCCCCCTCCCCCAAATTTCGGATTTTGGTGGGGTCCCCCGAGCCAAATTTGGACCTTCTACTCCCCACCCCAACCCAAACAGGTGGTACACCTATGGGGAGGGGGGTTTGGCGAAAAAAGGGGGAGGGCGGGTCGCGAAAAGTCGATTTGGGGGGAGGGGTAAGAAAAATTTTCTAGGGGGGGGGTCGGCGAAAAATTTCGAAAAAAGTCGGTTTTTCGTTAAAAAATTGAAAAATTTTCTCAATTTACAGCTATTTTTAACGAGTTTTAGCTTAGTTAAGCGAATTCTAGCAAATTTTCGCTCATTTTTGGAATTTTTTGGAAAAATTTCGAATTTTAAGCTAAAAATTTTCAAAAACTTAGGTAGGGGTTTGAAAATTTTTAGGGGGGAGGGGTCTGAAAAAATTGATTTGGGGGGAGGGGTAGGAAAAAATTTTTAGGGGGGGGTTGGCGAGTGGCGACCCCTCCATTTGGGGGGAGGGGTCCCCCCCTAACACACCTATGGACACGGGACAGTTTAGAAATATCTGTATCATAAGCAAGCAACATTAGTTTTGTAAACTGTTAACTGAAATTTTCATCTTACATTTTATATACCTAATTTGCATATTGTGAAAGCAAAAAATGTTGCATAGCTAGCCACATGCTAAAGATAGGCACTTTTCAAATGGCAACACTCAAATACACACAAAACATACTCGATTCCCATATTAGGTATTCCGCTCAAATCACTATAAATTGTACTCTTGTGTATGGTCCAACGCCGGACATAGCTAATACACAAATTGTTGAAAATTGGGCGCGCGATCTTTTTAGTCTAATGTTGGAGCCCATCCCGTCTGGTCGGGTTTTTGCTCACTATTGTTGGTTATCCTTTGGATCTATTTGGGCTACCTTTTTAGCCGGGCGGGAGCATTCCCCCTTTTATAGTTTAGAGGTTTGTTTTGATAACTCTTGTTTATTCTGTTGTTAAGGTGCTTGCCCCACTTTTTCCGATACTGTGAAAAACATTTGATGTTTGTTTTGGGGTAATTTCGATGTTTGGTGCTTTTGTTTAAAAATCAGTCAACTTGTGACTGAAGAAATTAGGGCTATGTCGTCTATTTTCAGTTGGTTAGCGATTAAGTAGGGGAGTAATCAGACATTGTTACACTCATTCACGAACCTTACAATCTCTATTTGAATACTAAATTATTTATTAGAATTTCAAATGCTACACTTTAGCAAATGTTGCATATATTATTGAAAAATGCTAAAATTTGTGTATACTGCTTTGTGGATTTTATTTAGACTGAATTGTACTTGCTAGAAACAATTGACACATTTCAGTTTGCTGTACTTTTCCAATATAGTTGTTTTAAGTTTTTATCTCGCCTAGAGGCAAGATATTTGTAATCGTCGGAGTCTCTTTTTGCACTGTTCTCAACGAACAATCAAAATATTTCCTATGCTCAAGCTCACTGTATTGCTCATTAACTGGCTGTTTTCGCAAGAGGGGGGATTAGACTGAAAAACGGTTGAATGTTAACTGAATCCTTGGTCAAGCATTCTATATAGTGTTGTATACCCTATATGTGTCATGGCTAATGTTTTATACTTTTTTATGAAAAACATTTTACTCTGAAATTAAGTTTTATTGCAGTGGAGAGTTTAGCACAGAGCCCCCCTTGGTTGTAGATTAGAAATCAGAAAATTGTTACAATATGAAAATTAGTCTGCACATTTCTGCGATCAATTACAGTTAATAGTGGTAGAGTTTAGCAATAATTAGGCAGTAGCTTCGTCCAAGGCTTTCATAAAAGTAGCAAGTTTACAGTGTAATTAGAAGTAGATACTTGAGCTGATCCGGCAAGCTCTCGTTGTCACTATTTCATAAAACTTTCATTACTGTATCTTAAAACTTAGGCAAGTTGCAAAACTTAAGAACTTCTAAATGTGAGTAGTGCAAGCCGGCAGGTTGGTTGGTTGAAGGCAATACTTCAAAGTGTCTTGTCATGAAACTTTACTAAACTACTAAAATTTGAATAGTGAATAGAATATCTACGCAGCTATTGACACTGCAAGGAACGGTTGCAAGTTTAACAACTTATCGCCTAAGGCTACTACTACTGCGAAGCTACTGCCTAAGTATTGCT
Organism: Trissonchulus latispiculum; assembly: GCA_030248195.1. Taxonomy (NCBI): domain Eukaryota; kingdom Metazoa; phylum Nematoda; class Enoplea; order Enoplida; family Ironidae; genus Trissonchulus; species Trissonchulus latispiculum. The sequence goes on from JASAND010014851.1 coordinate 16,578, forward strand.
AAACTCTACCACTGTTAACTTTAATTGATCGCAGAAATGTGCAGACTAATTTGCATATTGTAACAATTTTCTGATTTCTAATCTACAACCAAGGGGGTCTCTGTGCTAAACTCTCCACTGCAATAAAACTTAATTTCAGAGTAAAATGTTTTTCATAAAAAAGTATAAAACATTAGCCATGACAGATATACAAGGGGTATACAACACTATATAGAATGCTTGACCAAGGATTCAGTTAAAATTCACCCGTTTTTCAGTCTAATCCCCCCTCTTGCGAAAACAGCCAGTTAATGAGCAATACAGTGAGCTTGAGCATAGGAAATATTTTGATTGTTCGTTGAGAACAGTGCAAAAAGAGACTCCGACGATTACAAATATCTTGCCTCTAGGCGAGATAAAAACTTAAAACAACTATATTGGAAAAGTACAGCAAACTGAAAAGTGTCAATTGTTTCCAGCAAGTACAATTCAGTCTAAATAAAATCCACAAAGCCGTATACACAAATTTTAGCATTTTTCAATTATATATGCAACATTTGCTAAAGTGTCGAATTTTGAAATTCTAATAAAGTAATTTAGTATTCAAATAGAGATTGTAAGGTTCGTGAATGAGTGTAACAATGTCTGATTACTCCCCTACTTAATCGCTAACCAACTGAAAATAGACGACACAGCCCTAATTTCTTCAGTCACAAGTTCTGTAATTTTTCATGGTGGCCCCTTTCCCTTAATAGACTGTGAAACGAATTCCGCTGCTCGTCGACATATCGCTTTTGAAATTCTTCCTTTTCCAGTTCAAAAGTTTTGTGTTGGGTTGGACATGTGAAGTTACCAATCAATTAAATTCCATTTAAATTCTTTAATTCTTTCGAGAAGCACTAATTGGCAGGAAGAATTATCTTAATTATTTAAGAATTAATAAACATACACAAGCTGAAAGTGCAAAAGCAGCAATAAATCAAGAAATACTGAGAAATAAACACTACATTAAAATTCTCCTGGATTGTTCCCTTTGATTGGCTGTTTGATCAAATTTCTTTGATGGAGTCGCTCTTCAAAGAAGCAAACTTTGATGATTCCATCAAAGTTTGATGGTCGCTTTGACGAGGTTTCACACCATCAAATTTCCATCCAAATCCAGTTTCCTCAAAGTTTGACAAAGAAAACTTTGATCAAACTTTGATCGTGTGAAAAGGCCTTTACGAAACTGAATTGGAATGCAAGCAAAGCATTAGTCAAAACTTGTATGTAACTTGTGGACATGCAACGTGCGGTTCAAGTGCAATTTACCATGTGAAGCTTTATGAAGCGCTTACCTTGCATATAGTAAAGGGACTGAATGTGGGCCACCCTGCAAAGTGAATCACTATAATTGTTTTTGAGTTAAGCAAGTTCGTTACATCACGTGAACCAATTTTGTTTATATATATCCACAGAAAGCCTGAAACAATCCCCGCCCATCTATGAAATAATTGGTTGATTTTGAGCCAGAAATAAGCTGATTGGCTATGGGTGGTTCACTTTGCAAGTCTCCAAAAAGTGACCCACTTTCAGTCCCTTTACTATACGCAGGTTGGAAGATTTGACTTTTCAAATTGACCCATTAGATGGGTCAAAATTTGATTTTGGCTTACATAATTATTAGTTCGCCTAGAATTATGTAAGCACTTGCAGAGTGAATACTCTTCTCCATTAAAAGATTAGTAACAGCAGGATGCTTTCAACACCCACTACACAACACTGCAAAAGCTACCACAGCCTGCACAATATAAACTTATTGCAACAACTAACTAAGGCCAAACAGACGGCTGCAAAAGCGGGTTACAAGTAGTAAAAGAGGAGGGTCCATGTTTGGGCTATTTTTTCTACTTTCCCCGATCTCGCTTCTCTTCTCTGAGTCTTAGTAATTAACTGTTAATTTTAAATTACGTAATTATTCACGTTTTGTTATTTTTGTAAACTTTAGGGAGGTCCATTTTTGGGTCATATATTAAGTTTGTCCAATCTCGCAGATTTACAATTCATTACAGTACAATTTCAGTACAATTCAGGCTAAATAAAATCCACAAAGCCGTTTACACAAATTCTAGCATTTTCAATTATATATGCAACATTTGCTAAAGGACACAACACAAGGCATTGGAAACTTTCCCAAGACAGCGATTGATAGAACGTACACATGACTATCCCGAGCATATTTTGTGCATAGTGCCGTATTCAGGTAGCATTTGTGATGCAAGTGCCGAAACCAGGTAGAGTTTCACATATAGTGCCGTATTCAGGTAGCATTTATGATGCAAGTGCCGAAATCGGGTAGAGTTTCATCATGGTGCCGTATCCAGGTAGGGATTCATAATATGCGGTATCGGGCCCGGTTGTTGGATCGGCATGCCCGGCCCGGGCCCGGTCAGCCGTTAAGACCCGACCCGAGCCGGGCCTTGGAGGCCCGGCCAGGCCCGGTCGGGCCCGATTAGGCCCGGTCAAATTTTTGTTATGCAAATGTCATAATTTTTCCAAATTCTCTGCATTAGTAAGTCAAATTTGAGCTTCCAGGAGTTGTTTAAGTTGTAATAAATAGCACTATCTATTGTTTGTCACTGTTTTTTGTATGCCGGGCCTACACCTTACCGCCGGGCCGACCGGGCCTACCGGGCCTTGAATCGGGCCTCCGGGCCCGGGCCAGTAGGCCCGAGCCCGGGCCCGGCCTGGAAAATTTGTTAACGGCACAACGCTAATGCTGATGTATTTCCTGAGAAAAAGTTAAGCAAGTTATCAGCAGATGCGACAGTTCTTGCAATCACATGATAATGGCATAAAATTTCAGTAGCTGATGGTTCAAATACAAAAATCCAGCATTTTGATTGGCAATTTTATGGCAATGCTAACCATTTGCTAAGCAACTGCTAAACTGATGATCTGTTAATCAATTGCTAATCGAATGTGGTGCAAAGAGTTGTTGCTAAGCAAATGCTCAAGATCAGCACTAGTTTAAGCTGATCATTTGGTTTTTGGAACAGCAAATGCTTAGCAAATAGTTAATCACATTTGGTGCAAACGGCCGTTTGTGTCCTTTCTAATGTAAATGTGGCGTCTTTGGACATGTACCCAAACGGGGACTTTTTCCGCACCACCAAACGGGGCCCTGTTTTTGCTACCCCCACCAACCAAACGGGGAACATTCGCGTACTGTGGTCTAGCGTTGTTTTGATTTTAGATGCAAATCAAATCAAAACTAGTTTTGATGCAGTTTTTTCAATTGATTCATCAAATCAAATCAAATCAAATCTCAAAAAATTTAAAGCCAAAAATCAAACCAAATCAAATCGGCTTCATTTTTTAAAGGCAAAAATCAAATCAAATCAAATCTGTTAATATTTACTCTTGATATTATGTACATAAATGCATGTGCATACATGCATAAATATATGTGTGCATATATTTTATATTACATAGTTGATTTCTCAAGTCTAAGTCAGCTACCTAAGGTTTTATTCCTTTATGTTTGTTTTCTAATGTTCTTTTTTATATTTTCAGCCAATAACCTAAATTTTTTATTTATGAATCCACAACACAACACTCAATTTGGCCTCTGTTACCCCCATGACGAAACCAACTGGGCTGTGTCAGTGGCACTATAAAAAACAAAAATGCCAAAATTGTGTCTTTCCATGTTGCATGCGCGGTTCAAAACCTGCATGCAACACTTTTAGCTGCGTCTTCAGTCCCTGAAACCTTGGAGTCGTTTCGTTGGGAAGTGGTATAGGATAACCGCGCCAAATAATTGAAGCTCCCCCTGTCAAGCGCGGCTATGATGAGCACACTCTAAGGTGCATCGATCAACTAGTTCACAAAAACACAAAACTAGTTCTTTTTTAGACAGTGTAGAATATTTCCTTGATTTTATCCTAAAACATTCAAAAATGAGTGCTAACTTTATGAAAAATCAATCAAAACTTGACTGCTGTGTACGGTCCAATGCCGTACATAGCTAATTCACTTTCGCCTCCATTTTGAATACAACCTTAGTCAGTCTTGATTCAAACTTTCTGATAACCGGTGGGGTTTGAGCGCCATCTTGTGATTACGACTCTCCGGCGCGAACTGATTATTGGTCGGGGGATCGTTTGGGGTTACACCCACACTGGTATTTGGGGTTTTCATAAAGTTTGTTATCTTGTTTCGAGATTTTGTTAAATTTTATTCATTGCTTGCTGGGTTTTTATTTCCTACTATTTTGTGAAGGTTTACCCTGAATAATGAAAATGTTGTTTTGTGGTTGAAATAATTTGATTCTTGTATTTTCTTTGTATAAAGTAAATCCGTGAAATTTAGGGCGTGTCGTTTATTTTAGTTAGGTTAGCGAATAAGTAGGGAAGTCAGACATATTACACACTCTAATACGAACCTTTAATCTTTATTGCAATCAAATTATTTACTGAATATTTTCACATTCTACAAACTGGCGACCGTAACTCTGAGTAAATATGTCTGATTCTTCCCCCCGACTTACTCGCTACCTCAAAAAATTGTGGGACGGCACTGCCCGACTCTTTTCCGAATTACCAACCGGGCAAGCACCCGAAACTTCAGATAGTTTTTTAAACCAACAACTGTTTCAAAAACGTCGGTCTCCAAATTTGGGGGGGGACGGAGTTGAGGAGTTCAACCTCCCCCCAAATTTCTGGGGGTGCGGGCGTATCCGCACGGTTGTCAGTAGGGGAGGTGGGGGGACAGAATCTCCCCCAAAACTTCCAAAGTTTTTCCCAAATTTCCCAGAACTCCCCCCATAATTCTACCGATCTCCCCCAAAATTTTGGGGCTGTTGGGGGGTCTGATAATGTTGTAGGTGTGCGTAGGTGTACCTCAGTGGAGGTGTTGGGGGGATCGAATCTCCCCCAAAATTCTCAGAATGTTCCCCAAAATCCCATAAACTCCCCCCAAAATTCTCAGAATCTCCCCCAAAATTCTCAGAATCTCCCCCAAAATTTTCAGAATCTCCCCCAAAATTCAGTAAATTCCCCCCAGAATTTTTCGAATAATCCACCCCATTTTAGTTTGCAGATTCCTCAATCTGCACCCCCCCAAGTTATAATTTCGTCGCCACCCCCAAATCCCGAATCTGATCAATTACAGGGGGAACTCCCCCAACCCCAAAATCATGATTTTTCTCAACCAGAAAATTCGGAAAATCGGCCCCCCCCCAAAAATTCAGTTCCCTCACCTATAATTTTTCGGGGGGCTGTCCGCCCTCCTACCCCCCCTCGCACCAGACGTAATTTTACTGCTGGAGAAATTTTGCCCACAGGGAAAACCTCCAGCAGTAATCTTAATTTTTCTGGTGCTCTGCAAAATACTTGGGGGGACCCACTGAGTTACACCTATCAAATTTGCGCCCCTCCCAACCTACAAGGGCTGTCCCTCCCCAAAATTTAGAGCAGAATTATACACTGAGCCAGCGGGAGACCCGGGTAAAAACGCTTGGGGGGCCAGTTTCCGCACCCTCTCAAGTCACTCCCCAGCCTGTAGAAAATCCCACTACCCCCCAACATTCGGAAAATTCAAATTTTCGATGTGATTTTGACGATTTTATTTCTCCCCGGTTCGACGCTGCCAAGGCAGCTAAAGAAGTAGTTTCTGCCTTGCTGGGCTCGGGGGAAGCCCCCCAGAAAACACCTGTCCCCCCTTCAAATACGTATTCTCAGTCAAGAATACCGCAAAATTCTGCTAACATTCGAAATAATGTGGGTTTTTCTTCTGAACAGGCAGGTGGGGGGTCGCCCCCCAAAACCATGGGGCTTTTCAACCTGCTCAAGTTTCAGTTGCGGGTGGCCAAACCCTCCCTTATTCGGGTGATTCCGAAACAGGATCTGTGTATGATTCTGCTAATAGTCAAAATTCAGTGGTTATGGTCCGAACTGGAGGGGACCCCATACCCCCCCCCCCCTTTCTACGTATCTACCCCAGCCCGTCCATTCTGGGGAAAATTTCCAAAATTTCAAAATTCGCAAAATTTCCAAAATACGTATGTAAGTGGGTCAACAACCCAAATGCCCCGCCCTTCTCATACTGGTGGGATTGTTTTTCCCCGGGACCAGCACGGAAATTTGCTACCAAATCAACAGATTGGCCCTTCCCATGTTCAAATTCAGAAAACCCCAATTTGTCATGGGGTTCCTCTGCTCCACGTTTGTATCATACTCAGCCTCCTCCCTCTCCACCTTTGCAAATTCCCCCTCCTACATCTCAAAATCCACCATTGGCCTCCCCAGAAAGACTGGCCAACCAAAATTTTCTGAAACAAGGGGATCCATGCTATTACCCCGTCCGCCCGAGGTCTTATGGCCAACATTTGTATGAGGGTATTCAACTTGCAGCCCCAGAACCACACATTCAGCAACAATTGCCCCAACTCCGCTATCAGCCCCCAACTTCACAACACCCTGAGGGCCTATATCTCACGTACTCCAGCAAATTTCAATTATGACCGTCTGGAGCAACAAGTTTTCGAAAATCCAGTAATTCGAGAACTGGATAATAATCATTTGTGGGAGGGGTCCCAACAAAATTTGCCCCCATTACAGGTCCCTCCATTTTTACCACAGTAGGTCCCTAATAACCCTTACTACATGGCGGAGATGGTGGCCTCGCATGCTTGTGCGGCTAATTATGTTGCAGAAAATCGCCTCGCAGGACCGGCTGAAGTTCCGCGGCAGCAAGAGCAGCGCACACCCGCGCTTTCCCCAAGGGAAGGTAAAGGTGTAGCGTTGGCTCCTGCTGGGGGCGCCCCTTCTTCGGGAGGTTCGCCCTCAGTACAGCAAGAGGGGCCTCCTTCGGCGCCTGCCCAGCCGTATCAGGCTTGCGAACAGTCACCACCTCCCCCTCCACCATCCCAACAAAATTCAAATTCACCTCCACCCTCAAAATTTTCGGAGTCTCCCTCATCTGTGGGTACCCACTCAAATTATTCAGTCAACAATGTGGGGAAGAAACCGGGAATTCCCAAAAGTCCGCGACACCCAACCCCTACTACTATGGAAGCTACCGAAATTTCGGTCCCAAAATTTGACACGGGTCTTTTTGGTATTATCTAGAAGTTTTACGGGATGTTCCCCGGTACGACCCAAAATATGCATATTTCGAGGACTGGTTACCCCAATTTGAGTCGGCAATGGCAGTTCATGCAGTTCCTCAGGAGCAGTGGGGGCGCCTCCTTTGGAAAAAATTAACGGGGAAGGCTCAAATTTTCGCCTCTCGCTGTGGCCCACAGGTCGTGGAGTCAGGATTTCTAGAACTAATCAAATCACAATTTCCAAAACCGCAACTTTCACTGCGGGAGCGGCTCTCGGCTTTTGCACACCGAAAGCAACTTCACAATGAGTCCGTTCGCCATTATATTTCAGAATTGCAAGCGATGGCCCTCGACCTGTGGGACACACAAGAAGAGCGCGAACAAGAATGCGTTCAGCAACTTTTCGCGGGGGTACATGATAAATTTGCTTCGGCTTTAGCTTCCCTTTATTTGCATCAACGTCCAACTATGCAAGACGTGCGTCGTATTATTGACCGTTTGGAATCTCGGGAGGCCCGTCCGTGATACCTCAAAAACTACTGATACTCCCTCACAGTCCAACCTCGAGGTTGCGGCTTCCCGCCTAGGTTTTCGGGAAATGAAGGACTGGTTCGAACAACATCTGCAAGAAGCCTTAAGTAAATGGGAGGAGGAAAAACGGAAAAAATTCTCTGCCCCTTGCCGATATTGTAAAAAGCGGGGCCACCCATCCGAAAAATGCTGGGAACGCTATCCTTCGAAAGCCCCTCCTGACTACAGAAATCGCCCACCCCCAGAAAGGGTTGACCACGTCATGTATTCACAAAATGCCTACCCCTCCTAATACCCGGGGCCCTCTACTTATCAACAACAATATTACCCCACAAACTATAACCCTGCTCCCTTATTATCTCAATATGTGCCCCCACCTCAAAATCCCCCCCAGTTCAATCTTCTGTTCCCCCTCAAAATTTTCAACCTGTACAAAATCCGGGAGTTCAAACTACGTACATTCAGGGACAAAACCCTCAACCAGCGGCGGCTGTGACCTCTGTGACGCCCACTCCGGCACCATTCCAGCGCACTGTTTCTCTACAGAATGCTGGAGTGCCCAATTTGTCTCAAACTTTTGTGCGCGCGTCGGATTCGGGAGTTGTGGGAAATCCTACACCTTCCTTGGGTGGGAAGCCCCCACTACCGTCGCAAGGTATGACTTTACAACAGGCAAATCAAATGTTTGAACAATTCAATATTTCAGTGGTCTCCGCTCGTGCGCTCAGCAAGGCTTCAAAAGGGGAGGAACCTGCCCCCACTACCCCTTCCACTTCAGAAACAGTAAATACTTTGGATTCACAACATTTGGATTTAACCATATCCCAGGAACAGCTGTGCAATGTTTTTTCTAAAATGGTCCACAATTTTAATAATTTACGTTCTATTCAACAGGAAACTTTTGATTTTATGCAACAATATTATGACGTTCTTTCCCAACAAATTCGGGACGTGGCTTTTCTTTTAACACGTACTTGCCCTGACCACCCAGAATTTGACTCCATCATGTTTCTCGAAGAACACCCTTCCCCTTCTTGGACAGCGGGTTTTTCTCCGGTTTTGGGAGGGGCACCCCCCACTCCCTCAGCTGAGCGCCGGGCCCAGACGGTCTCGGTGGCCACAGAAACGGAAGAAACTTCTACATCTACCTTAGTTCAGCAAGAGGAAAAACCTCTGCTGGGCCATTTGACTTCAATTGCAGTAACTCCTGGGGGTCCCACTGACCTGGAATCCGAACAGATCCTAGCCACCGCTGATAATATGCCAGCTTTAGTAGTCATGTCTGGTCCAACAAAAATTTTGGCAATTATTGATTCTGGGGCATCAATTTCAATCATCAGTCCCCGGACAGTGCAAAGAATTTTGGCGGGTGGGGCTGACGTCCGGTTCGACCACCCGGACCCAATTACGGCAGTAACTTCTAGCAATGCTCCCCTCAAAATTTCCGCAAAAGTTTTTGTAATTTTCTCTATTGGTTGTAAAGAATACGGCTGGTCTTTTCACATGGCCCCACAATTTTATCGGGATATGCTAATCGGTACAGATTTCATGAAAACTTTTCATTGGGATTTATTATTTTCTACAAACGAAGTTAACATGCAAGGCTTTCGCGTACCTTTACTTTCGTCAATCGAAATTCGGTCGGAATTTTTGGCAAATTGGTGCGATGAAGCACCCGCAGTCATGGCCGTTGACGTTTCTGTACCCCCCTCCTCGGAGGTATGGGCTCCAGCCCGTATCTCCTCCACTGTCCGGGGCCCCTTGTGCTTTTTCAACCCCATGGAGTCTCTCATGGCTGATCATAAAATTTTACCTTATGCGGGAGTGGTTCAAGTTTTAGAAAATTTTTTCGAATTTTTGATGGTTAACCCTACTTCAACAACTGTCCAGGTTCCTCGGTCGACTGTAATCGGTTCAGTCGTTCCGGTGCAGGATTACTCGGCCCAAACATCTTGTCGGGGGGCAAATTCTATTTTTACACCGGCACAAGTACATTTGGAAGAATTTTCACAGGATCTGATCTACGCAGTTGACACATGCATGGGCACGCCTCCCTTTCGAGAAGGGTCACCTTTCGATCCATATTTGAAACAATTACTGCAAGACGATATTGAAATTGTTCTTCACTGCCCTGAAGAAGGCATGGACGCAGACATTTTTTCGAAAGAGGGGGTAGGCCACCCCCTCGAAGAAGAACACCTTGAGGTCATAAAAGAAAATACGAGTCTAGCAAACGCCTTATCTGCTCCCCCTGAACCACCAAAATTTTCGAAAGAGGGGGTAGCCACCCCCTCATCACCTGAAATTGGACCTTTAACGCCATGTTTAATTCCTTCTGATCAATTGTCTCCGTTACCAGAAAATTTAAAACGCCCCTTACCGCTGATATCTGTGGGTTTTTCTGACATGGTGCAATACTGGGTCGAGTTACCCTGCCGAGGTCAGGTGGAACCTACTGTCTATGAGGACTGTCTGGGCCCTGGCCTAGGCAGCCCTCTCGACGGACCTCCCGGTGCGGTATCCCCACAGGGAAGCCAAACTGGGAGGAATGATATTCCACCTGCCCTCCCCGAGGACCTGGCAATAGAAGAACTTGAACCTCCCGTTCAAGGATCTTGGGTACCAGTTAAATTTTCTAGACCTTTTCATCCAGGTGAACTTGGATATACGTATTTAAATAGACAGGAACTCCTGGAAAAGCGCATCATGCCTGATTCGGAGTCCGCAACGGTGGATTCCCCAAATGGGAATGCCACGCAACAAAAACAGGTCGAATTAGTCAATTCACCAGCGTTTGCGGACGCCGAAAAACGCGCTCTCTTGAACCAGAAAATTCAATTTCTAGATTGTTGTTTAACCCGTCGAAATCGGCGCCGGTTGCGTTTTATGATTCTAAATTTTCCGGATATCTGGGATGCTGCTGGAGGTTGTGGAAAAACTGATATAGACTATCATTATATTGAAATTGAGCCGGGAAAACGCCCAATAAAAGCACGGGCTTACAAAGTCAACCCTGCTCAAAAACAAATTATTGATGCCAAATTGGCAGCATGGCTTGAACAAGGACTCATACAGCCCTCTAGAAGCCCCTGGGCCTCCCCAATTATTTTAGTGGCGAAAAAGGACGGGGATTGGCGTCTTTGTGTAGATTATCGGAAATTAAATGCTATTACTAAAAAAGATTGTTACCCTATTCCCTATATTCATGGGCTATTTGAATCAATTTTGGGTCATTCAATTTTTTCCAAATTGAATTTAGCCTCGGGTTTTCACCAAATTCCTATTTATCCCCCCGATTGTGAAAAAACCGCTTTTATAACCCATTCAGGGCTGTATGAATTCAAGGTCATGCCTTTTGGCCTTTGCAATGCTCCCTCAACCTTCCAGCGCATCATAGACCGGATAATGGAAGGCTTTACAGTTTATATCGATGATGTTCTAATTACTAGTTCTACTGAAATCGATCATTTAGACAAACGTTTGGAAGTCTTTTTGCGTTGTTCAAGAGAGCGTGTTATTCTCAAACTCTCAAAATGTGAATTTGCCAAATCTCAAATGCCTTTTCTTGGCACGTACTCTCGGCGTCTGGGATTTCTACCGATCCGGAAAAAATTCGGTCGTTAAAGATTTTCCTGTCCCTCAGAATGTTAAAGATATTCAAAGTTTTCTTGGTCTTGCTGGGTATTATAGACGTTTTGTTCCAAATTTTTCCAAAATTGCCCACCCCTTGAATTCTTTACTTAAAAAGGACGCCGAATTTGTCTGGAGTAGTGCGTGTCAGCTGGCATTTGAAACTTTAAAAGAAAAACTTGTTACTGCTCCGGTGCTAGTATATCCCGATTTTTCAAAACGGTTCACCCTAGCCACGGATGCCAGTTTCCAAGGCATTGCAGCCGTACTCCAACAAACGGATGATCAAGGTAAATTTCATCCGGTTGCATATGCCGCCAGGGCGCTGAATACCGCTGAAAAGAACTACCACGTCACCGAATTGGAGGCGTTGGCTATATTTTTTGGTATTTCTTATTTTCAACATTACTTGAGTCTTTACGAGTTTGATGTAATTACTGATCACAAAGCACTAGAATACATGTTGGGTGACCAAGTGGTCCCTAAAACAGCTTTGGGCCGCATTGCCCGTTGGCGGTCATTTCTGCGATCTTTCCGATTCCGTGTTATTCAGCGCCCTGGCATCACAAATGGGGCTCCAGACGCCTTATCTCGTAATCCTCCTCTAGAGGCCGGCTCTTTTGTCGACCACCCCAAAATTCCTAAATTTTTATTTGCAATCATGAATTTAGAGGAGGAATACGAGGGGCCGGAGGACCCACTGGCATCCGAGGCTGGTATTGAAATTTGGAAACAAGCTTTACAATCTGATCCTTTTACGGCTAATATGATGAATTTTCTCCAAAATAAAGTTCTCCCTCAAAATCTGGTCGAAGCTTATAATATACGTAAAGCTTCTTCTGTTTATTATGTTGAAAATGATATACTACGCCGGAAATTAAAATTTAGACGTCGTGATGCGCTTAAATTAATCGTGGTACCTAAAGATTGTCGAAAATACGTATTTGATGAATGCCATAACACTCTATTTGGAGGTTGTCACAATGGGAGGGACCGAACTCAGGGCATGATTGCCAATAAATATTTCTGGGAAACTTTAACACAAGACGTAAATAAATTTATTGATGCTTGTCAAGTGTGTGCCTTGTCAGCCTGTAATCCCGGGCCTAAAAAACCACAGGCTTGGATGCGTTTTTTCACACCGGTGGAGGCTCCTTTTGAGCGACTTTCAATGGATGTTATGCATGCCCCCACTACCTCTTCAGGAAATTCTAAAGTTTTGGTTGTTGTTGATTTTCTAACTCGTTGGGGGTGGGCTTTTCCTATGCAAAGTGAACAGACTGAACAGACTCATACTATTGCCAAAAATTTCGTTGAAAACATTTTTGCAGTTCATGGGGCCCCTAGAGAAATTCTCACCGATCGGGGTGCCCCCTTTTGTTCATCTCTCATGGAAGAATTGTGTAAACTTATGGGAACTAAAAAAGTACGAACTACCGCCTACCACCCCCAAACCAATGGGGCATGTGAACGTTTAAACGGTACCTTAAAAGGTTTACTGCGAAAAGCTCTTTTAGGATTTGCTAGACAGTGGGACGAATTAATCCCATGGGTGCTGTTCGTATACCGTTCAACCCCGCACACCTCCACCGGAGAATCGCCTTATTACCTTTTGTTCGGACGGGATCCCAGGCTGTACTCTCAAAATTTTCTTACTCAAACTGATCCTCTTACTCAAAATTTTACACCGTCATACGTACAAGATTTACGTGAAAAACTACAATATTCTCGACAAGTTTTGAAAGAATATACGCGTGAAATTCTTGAAAAACGCAAGAGTACGTATGACGCAAAAACGAAAGTTATTGAATATAAAGAAGAAATGCTAGTTTGGAAAGATGTTTCCCAAGCAAATATTCCTAAAGGCGCCAGTAGAAAATACCTCCCTATGTTTGAAGGCCCCTTTCGGGTTGTAAAAGTTGTTTCCCCCACTAATGTCGAGATTTTGTCCCTAAATCGTGTTGACGCTACCCCGGAACTGATTCATGTAAACCGGTTGAAACCTTTTCAGGCATAATTTTCTGTCGAGGCCCATTAATTTAGTAAAATCTTACTTATAAAAACCTTTCAATATGATTCCCTTTCTTTTCTTTAAAACGTTTTTGAATTCTCTTATTAGAATAAATTCTACAAATTCTAAATTTATTGATTTCATTTTATAATAAAGGGTAAAAACACCCGTAGATTATATTTGTGTTACCCAGTACTGTTGCCTATTACTTTAACAATTTACTAATTTTATTTTTACCTTTTCTTTTAACTCCTTCATTTTATATTTACAATTTTACCATTTACCTTTTATTCCTTTCTATTTAACCCCATTGTTTTGTACATGTGTATATTATTGTATGTTATGTAACTTCCTTATTTAAGTAAGCGCTTGATTCTATTGTGAAAATTGTTTCCTGTTCCCCCACCGGAATTGGATTCACAGTGTCGGTAGGTTTAATTTATTGTAAAATTTTTCTATTTCTAGTCCAAATGCCTTACGGAACCTCCGTTCTCAGTAAGTTTTCCCCCCTGCACCCGTCCTCTACCCCTCAAGTCATGCCTATTCCAAAAGACCTACCTGAGGACGAGCACCAAATCGACAAAAACACCTGGTGGACTATAAGACTTAGTAAAGACGATCCTTCTTGGGATACTATGCCTTTTCCACCCACACCCGGGTTTCGAACCGCAAGGGGAGGTGTTCCTTGTATTCGTGATTCTAAATTTTTATTTAATGTAGCTGTTGAAGACCCTGAATATCCTCCCCTCCAGCACCAATCCCGGAAACTATGACGGCAGCTAAAGAATCTGCACGCATACAAAAAGTTGCTGCTTTATTCGGATATTTTCCTACCCCTGCTACTTTTGACCCCCCTCAAGACCTTCGCGATTTAGGCGCTCGACCCATTACTGTAACAGAACCTGACCTTCCTCACCCACCTGGTTTAGTTAGATGGACTGATGTTCGAAAATCAAAATTTCAACCTGTTGATCAAGAATTCGTTATGGAATATCATCATCGAAATATCGCCAAACATTTTAAAGGTTTCTATAAAACACCCCCACCAGAGGATTCTGAACAAGAATAAGGTATAGTTTATCCCGCACACATACTGACTGATATTTATGCATTATATTCTGTTCTAGGATTTTGTTCTCTGTTTTGGCTCCTTTGCTTCGATTTCTGGAGCCATTGATCTGACTTTTCTGGTAGGTTTATTTCTCTTATTTTTCTTATATTTTAGCAATTATGTCGGGTCAGCCTACTAGTTCTCAGTTGGCTCCTTCTGATGAACCTCCTTTAGACTCATCTGTTGATGACCTTCAGAAAGAAAAACGTATGTGGTGGACCATAAAATTCAGCAAAAATGATCCTACCTGGGACACCATGCCATTTCCTCCTACACCAGGGTTTAGAGTCCAAAAAGGGGGCGCCCCCTATGTGCGTGAATCCCAATCATTATTTGGTGTAGCGGTTGATGATCCAGAATTTTTACAGCCTCCCTCACCGGTTCCAAATTCTCTTTCTATTGCGAAACAACGTGCTCGTATGCAAAACGTGGCCGCACTTTTTGGACTCTATCCTATTCCAGCTATTTTTGATCCTCCCCAAGATCTTTTCGACCGTGGTGCACGACCAATCTCTGTTTCACAACCTGCACTTAAGCCTCCGCCGGGGCGGATCAATGACACTGATATCAGCGATTTAAAATTTCAGCGTGTCGACCCGCTCTACATTCAGAGAGCTCACCTCCGTACTATTGCCACACAGTCCACTGGCCGCTGTTTTCGCCCCCTACCGACGGATCCACATTAGGTAGTACAGGTATATATACTCTATGTTTATACGTATATTTCATGTATTATATTTGTATTTCAGGAATCTGTGTTTGTGAAAATTCGGGCTGCTATCTTTGATTTCTATTCTTTAGCTTGCCCTTTGGCTCTAAAAATTTTGAGGTTAGTAACTATTTTTCTTTCACAAATTTGTTGATTATTTCTATAAAATAATGGCAGCCTCTACTTCAAGTGTTCCAGATTCTGTGTTTGACCCTCGTCCGTGTACGTATAATTTTTCGCATGTAGATGACCCTTTATTTGTTTCTCTACGGGGACGGGTCGCCCCCCCCCCCCCGGTACACAATTTCCCCCGGTTCTAAATTTAGAGCTTGGTTTACATTCTGGTCTTCCGGTTCGAGGAGGCTGGCATAGACCTCGTAGTTTATATTTCAAAAATATTGCACTCATGATTTTCTCACTTGAAACTTTTACTAAAGATGAATGGTTAAACTTCATTAATTTATCAGCACAATTTGGCTTTTTCTTAATGCCTTCCTACCTTATTCCCCCTACATGGCTGAGGGGGAGAGGCGCGGCTACCCTCTACTTTACCAATGAAGCTGCTTCTTCTTTTTTAAGGGATTCTTCTGAAGTTATTCTTCAACAATTCTCCTCACAGCAAATAATACAAAAATTCCAAGACACTATAAATCTTTCCCCATCTCTCTCCCCCTTTACTCCCCCTGCAGACCTCTCCCCGGAAGAAGATTCATCCGTTTGATATGTACGTATATATTTCTACATGTCTACTAAAATGAAAATTTTGTGTTTCTTGTTCATATTAATTTATTTTGTTTAGATCTTTCTTGTCAGTTGTGCCTTGGTGTCTCAGATCATTTTGCTGGTAATTTGGATTTGGCGGGTAAAAAATTTTTTATTTGTGTTTGAAATTTTCTTGCATTCGTGAATAACTATGTCAGATAATCCTGCCCGTACGGCTCATTGTTTTGGGTTCTCGGGAAATTTGTCGGGGTTTTATCACCCCCGACCTGTGCTTCCCCACCCTGGTTACCCAAATCTAGTCTCTCCCCCTACCACTCGCCCAACCCAAAGTTCTACTCAAAATTCGGATTCTCTTTTAATGATCGCTCCCCCCACTACAAATTCTCCTCCTTCCCCTGAATTTTTACCAGGTGGCTTCTTAAGTTCAGAAATTCCAGCTTCACGTTCTACTGTAACGATAACTACCACTGCTCCTACTTGCTTTTACAGCGGTGATATTGATACACTTTTGCAGGATGCTCGTGCAGCTCGAAATTCTCCTGCAAGATTACCTTCGTATCTTTTTTCCTCAAACCTTACTATTTCTTCCGCACCCCAAAATCATTTCTATCAATCCATTCCAGAAATGTTTACCTCTCCTATTTCAAATTGGGAGGTTTCGGAGGTGGATGGTCACCTTCAACCCCGTCGTCCACGAATGTCCACTAGATTCACCCCCCCTCCCCCTCCCCCTCTTCACCCCCGCCCATCGTCTATTTCCCGAGAACCCCCTTCTCTAAACAACCCTATATCTATTTCTGTGTCTGCGGGCAATCTACCGGGTCCATCTACTACACCGGCTTCAAATATTTCTCAAAATCCTGTTTCTGTTCCTATGATTCAGGGAGGGTCTCAAAATTCTTGTTTGATTCCCTTATTTCAAATTCCGTATGGATATATGTTGGTTCCGGAATTTCCGCGTTATCCTCGCCCAGGTTTTTGTGATATGTGTGGTCAACCGGCCTTACGTACGTATCACCGTGGGGGCATTTTCATGGCTCCTCCACCAAATTTTTTCAATGAAACTCTTACGGGTCCCACTTTATCAAATCCGTCTTCAAATTCCCAAATGTTCGCAAATTCTCTTATTTCTGATTTTTCTTTTTGGCGTTGGGACCCCGAAAATAGATGTCTACGTCCGGCTTGGGGCACTACATTCTGAGCACTCCACATGTTTTTGTTTTGTTTTGAGATAAGTAATTGTCCTTCAGTGTACGTATGTTCCAATTGTAATTTTGTGAAATCACTTCTAAATATTTCATGTATGCATGTACTGTGGTTTATATAATTTGATTCTAATTT
Source organism: Trissonchulus latispiculum (assembly GCA_030248195.1). Taxonomy (NCBI): domain Eukaryota; kingdom Metazoa; phylum Nematoda; class Enoplea; order Enoplida; family Ironidae; genus Trissonchulus; species Trissonchulus latispiculum. The sequence continues at coordinate 33,703 of JASAND010014851.1, forward strand.
AACTAACGAATTTAAAATTTCTTTTGTTTAGGATTTCCTCGAATTTGGACCTACAGGTACCTATTCTCTGTCAATCTTCAAGTTGGTGGGTCGGTAAAATTTTTCTGATTTCTCTTCTATTTTGATGAAATAATCATGTCTAGTACGTCGCCTCACTCAACTCAATCTGATGATTCTGGTGAAATTACAATTATTGCAGTCACTTCTTCTTCTTCTCTTGTTTCTTCTCCTACAAATTTCAACGCTATTCCTTCTCAAAATTCCTCTCTTTTGCGAAATTTACCACCTTTGCAGCGGGCTCCTTTTGTTCGATCTATAGTTCCTAGGGAACACACACCCCCTGTGAACATTCGCCCGCGACATTTTTCTCCAGTTTTGCATTTTACACCTCCACGAAACTCTTCAAATCTTTCCCCACCTTTTTCACCGGTGTTTGGCAGCATGCCTCCACCGGAAAGATTTCCTGCATATTACGAAAATAGGCCTTTACCGCCACCTTCTGTGGTTCGAGTCCAGCCAGTGGTGGTGCGCCCCCCTCCCCCTATACGTATACCACTAGTCCCGTCAAATTTAAATATTGTAACTTTGCATCAACCCCCACCTGGACATGTTACTATTCCACTTGATTCACGTTTTACTCGTCCAGGCAATTGTCCGTATTGTGGGCAACCAGCCCCACATATGGTCCATAGGGGTGAATTTTCTATAAATTTTACTGAAAGAACAAACTCTCGTCAATTGGGTGACCCTCGGTCATCTCATCCAGCTTTTCTTTCAAATGTGTCTTGGTGGCGCTGGGATTCTTTGAATCAATGCTTGCGCCCCCAAGGCTGGTGAGGCGACGTACATACAGTTTTTATGAATTTTATGCAATCTTTAAAATTTTGATTTGTTCATTAGATCTTTTACTTTAACAACTTACTACGTATTAATTGTTTGATGTCTAATTAAATTTTTCTTTTATGTTTAAGGTTGTCTTGGCATGTCACCAGTACGGGCCTCTTCCCCTACCCTGCCGCACCTGTGGTAGTTGTTTGTTTTGTTTAATTTGTTGTACTGTGTAAACGGTTGGGGGTTTTGTACTGATTTTGTTTTGTGAAAAATTTTTGGTTTTTTCTGAAAATTTGGTTATGAGTGGGGATTCTAGAAATACTGATGAGCCAACTCCCCCCGCAGAACATCAAAAGTCTCCGCTTCAGTCTCCCTTTCCAAAAACTGAAGCCGCAGAGGAAGTTTCTACGGTTGAAATCTACATGGAAACTTCCTCTGAAAGCACGGACCAGTCAGCTTCAGGGGTCAACCCGGCCCCTGGTTGCTCTTCATGGAATCAGGCGGGTATCAGTTTAATTCAGAGATTGCCGGAACTGTTTCCCCCTGACCAGCCGGAGATCCCGCGTTTTCCCCACATGGGAGATAAAGGACCTTCGTCTGGCCCGGTTCAGGATCCAGTTCTGCGTAATGCTGCTGAAGCTGCCCACAGATCTGCTGACGACCCCGTTACAAATGCGAACGCGCCTTTGTCACGCAATGCGCTTGAGGATAAATTGTCAGCGACCAAAATTTATCCCCTCAATATCCCTGCTTGGGCCGAGGCACAGGAACTTCGGAATTGGGAGGCTTCAGTTGAACAGTGGAAAGATGTGCCTATGGCACTTAGGTCTCCGTGCCCTGAGGGCACGATCACGGTTATCACAAAATTGCAGCAACTCTACGAGGAGGTCCAAAACATTTTTCAGAAAGCTACGGCTGCAAAATTTCTCACAGTCGCTTGTCTCAAACATCAAGGTTTCTTCCCCGATCCCACAAATCCCTCCACCCTCTCCGTTCTGATGTTTGCTGTTCCGAGAGATCCTGTGCGGTTTTCTTCTGAAATTGATCAACTCTGCTACCACGCCCCCAGTTTTTGTCGACACGACCCAAATCTTCTAATTTTTGTTTTTCTCATTCCACGAATTTATCTTGATGTCCCCTCCTGGTCTTTAATTCGCTACGGTTTGCAACCACTTTTGTATAACACGCCTTTTCCAGTTTTTTCTTTTTCGGCTTTGGATACTGTTCGGCTTTTGGCTTCTACTTTGGGCATTGACCCTCGAAATTCCATCGTCGATATAAATTATCTTACCTATCATGTGAAATTCCGGTCCTCCCCCAGAGACATTCAAGAGCGCAGAGTCTCTCATAAGAAGGGCAAACATCTGTGGGAAACTACTCCCGTCAGGGGTGGAAAACCCCAACCCACGGGTCCTCCGGACCTGCAAGGCAGATTCGATCGTAACCATAAGTGGTTCCAGGAGAATCTCCTTAAGTACCCTCCCTCCGAAATCAGACGAATCCGTTTGACTGAAAATTCTCTCACTCCTTTGCAGGAGACAGAGGTCCTGAATCACGCTTTAGTTCTGATTCGTGACACATACATGAGCGTGCATATCTTATCCTTGCACCATAAACTTTCTGAACAGGATCTCGTGATCCTTCGCAAGACCTACGCATACGCCCAACGGGGCCAGGAAAAGGCCATTTCTGGCATTAACAACTTGCCTTTGACCAAAACGCCTATTTTTATTGATCCTCCTTTTGACACAACTTGCGACGTTTTTCTTAAAAACGAGGCACGCACAGGCAGAAGCCGCACAAAAGCGGTCATGGCTGCAGTCAAACCTGACCTGTCTAAACTAGACGAGCTGAATCCTCGCATTCCCGACGTGGCCACCAGAAATTTTTACTAGTGTGGCTGCCCGGGTCAATCCACCACCCCTCACTTCTAAACCGGAGAAGGTTTCGGGGGCAGCGAAACGTGCTGCTGCGGCTCTTCAGGCTCAGCAAGATGAGCAGGCAGTTGAGGCTCAGGAGGATCCGGATCAGTTGCCGGTCGACTACGCTCCGGACGAGTCAAATTTGGTTGGCGGTGCGTCGTCGGACGATGAGTTCCGTTCGCGGTCTCCTATCCGATCCGTCCCGTCAACTCCCCGCCGTCTTGTCATTGATGAACAATAGGCTAGCCAAGCAGGGTCTCCTTTGGTGTCGGGTTCCGGGCCTTCGGATTCGGGGCGACCCTCGCGCTCGAGGACTCGCTCTGATCCGCCGCGCCCTGGCCTCGTGATCCAAATGGACGATCTGCCGGGTGCTGTTGTGCACGGCTCAGCGCTGTCTCCGGAGCGTGCTCGTATTCCTTCTCTTTTACAACTTGCCTTACCAACCTATGCCTCGCCAATCTCGTTCTGCTAGCGCGGCTTCGGCTTTGGGCCAGGCCTCTGAGAGCTCGTCCGTGCCCTCTTGGGTGCGCTCGGAATCGCCTCCACGGCAGCAGAAAACTACTAAGTTGAGAAAAACTCTGGTGTGCACGTCCACTGGTGAAGTTTCTGTGCCTCAGCCGGTCTATTCCACTTCGGCACCAAGCAGGGCGGCAAGCCAAGAATCTTTATTTCACAGACCACAGCAACATACGCCAGTTCTAAATTTTTCTGGAATTGACACTGGCTATTTTCTTGACCGGGGACCTTCGGTTCCTACAGCGACTATTCCTAATTTGGCTGCTTCCATCCCTTCCTTACTCCCCCCTCCCCGCGCACAGTTTCCTCCCCCCCACCCCTCAGCTTCCTCCAAATTTAGTTCAATATCTGTCTTCTTTGGTACTACCTCCTCGACCTCCCCTCCTTCCCAATCCAGTGTCGCAGGCTCCGACTACGCCCTCTCGTGCGGAAGGGGCACCCCCCCTTCCCGCAGTTTCTACCCAGTCTGGTGGCCCCACGGGTGCTGCCCCTGCTTTTGACTTTTCTATGGAAATTTATGGCGTTCAACAATCTCTTCGCTCTCTTGTTCAGGACTCTTTTTTCCAGCGTTTGCCTGATGTCGGTTCTCCGGCTCAGCTCGCTGTCCTCCAGAATTTGGGGGTTAATATTCAGATTATCATTGACAAATTGGGGATTCCTCCCCCCTGGAAAGCTTTAGCTTTTGTTCATGCTATCATGCAAACTAAAGTTTTGGACGTCTCAAAATTGTTCAAAGTCCTTTACCCTGAACAGTCAGAAGAGCCTAGCCGGAACCTGCAACCAGAGGCTGATCCAAATTCGGCAGGGCCTTCTAGCCAGGTATCTATCTCAGTGCCTGCTGAACAAATTCTGGGGGTACGGGATCAACCTGGACCCTCTAGCCGCCAGGATCCGATTGAGCCGCCGGCTCAGCCTCCAGTTCGCGAACAGCCCCTGCGCGTCGCTCAACCTAGACAGCAGCTGCCTTCTTTGCGCTTGCCAATCCAGGTGACTCCATTTTCAATGGAGAATGCGCCAGCTCCACCGGAGGACCGGCACATTGTTTGGCCAAATTTTCATTATTTACACCCTACAAAATTGGTTCAGAACACTGCTGGCTTGACACCGGTTGCTCTCCAACCTGGCGTCACACCTACGGTTGTGGCAGATATGATCAACCATTATGATCACGTCGTCCCTTTTCGAAATTACGCCGAACCGTACTGGCAAATTGCCTATCTCCCTGACCTTCGGTCAAAATTCGACGGTTCTAGCCTAAATCCTTATTTTGTGGCAATTCACAATTTTTGGTATCAAGCTTTTACTCGTGATAATTTGCCTTTTGCTGTTTCCAAAACCGTTTTTGATAGCTTTTCCACACGGCTTAAAGAAGTTTTTCCCCAGTTTAATATTGAAATTTCTGTTCAAACTGCACAGCATACTACGTTGGATGGTGCCCCTTATTACTCTTTCGATCTGCAAGTTTGCACTGTCAATATTGATTTTCCAGCTCTTTTTCGGGGTGACGTGCTCGAATTTGATTCTTTTCGCCTAGTGGGCCGCGGACCTCATCCGTGGGCGGCTACAGCAGCAGCTTCAGCTCAAATTTTTCCGTACTTGTACATCTACCCGGCCTTTCTCATGGCAAAAAGTCCACCTTGCAAATTTATTGATCATATTGAGCGTATTTCCCAAAATATGGAAACTTTTGTTCAACATTTGGTTGACACTTTGTGGACTCATCCTAGGAATTCGCTGGAAAACGCTCACTTTGTTGAGCAAGTATTTTATTTCAAGGGCACCGGCTGTATTGCTTCGAACATGTGGCCGGTCCGGCCCGATCCCGAGTCAAATTCAACTGCCATCCCTTATATCAAATGGGGAAATTACGAATTTGCAACAGCCGAACAACTTTACAATTTTCGTAAATTTGACGACTGGTTCTTGCTACCTGAAGCGGCTCGTTACACGGCTAGCTTAGGATGCCCATTTCAGGCCAAGTACATGGCTGAAGAATTTGTAGGCGAATGGGTCGCCAAAGGCTCACCCTTGAGAACTCTGTGGCACGCGAAGTCGGGCAGAGGCCATCTCATCCGCGTTCTAATCATGTTAGACGTGGTTCGCGCAAAAGCTGCATCGGTGCCCGAATTTCGCCGTTGGCTCCACAACACTGGTGTTGCCTACTTGGCCGAAGCTGTAGCCACAGACACCTTTTGGGGCTGCGGCATTGATGCCTCTGTTCTCCAGAGTTTGACTCCACGAGAACGCAGCCAGCGCCTTCGCAACCCACCAGGGAAAAACTGGATGGGCAAAATTTGCATGATTGTACGCCGTGAACTTTTCCCTACTCTTTTTCATGATTTGAACATCCGGGAGTGTGAACAACGTGTGCGGGAGGCAAAAGTGTTGGCTCGTCAGTAATTTTATGTGGCGGGGTGGGCATATCTTGTTTATGTTGGCCCGTATTGGTATAAAGGGTGGTGGTTCTATGATCTCTAAATTAGTCTTCACTTGCATGCATAAATTTCACACTAATTTTCCGTATAGCACTGCTTCTAGTTTCTTTAGTGCATTTCTTGATTTCTTCTCTTCATTTTCATGATAAATTCAAGTCTTCTCTTGTCTTGCATGACAAATTTTCTTCGGTCTTCTCATAAAAAATTGATTAAATTTCATACCTTTTATAAATTAATTAAATATTGATTTCTATTACAAATTGAATAAATTTAATTTTATTGCAAATTGAACAAACGAATAAATTATTCCTATTGATATATTTTTTCTGAATTTTGAAATCCTTGAATTCTTACATTATACAAGGGTGGGTATTCTGTATTACTTGCATTTTATCATATTAATTTTTAACCGTATAGGCAATAGTACTGGGGTATTCTTAACACCGTGCCGCACCTCGGCGGGTCCGTGGCTACTCGTCGCCTGCGCTATCCCCATAGGGAAGGTAACGGTGGGCGGTCAGCCCCGGACCGGCAATCTTGACTCTTGAGAATTAGTTTCCGTTTTCTCTGATTTGGCGTCTCCTACGGTGCCTGCGTTTTCCCCATAGGGAAGATAACGGTTCCGTCGGTTTCTGCCTACACTCTCTAAATTAATCGGGCCTCATATATATGTATTGCGGGCTTTTGCCCATTTATTTTTGTTTGTCACTGTTAGGCATCATGCCTATATGCTTATCCATATATATACATGCCGTATATTATTCCATTTTTGTTTGTTTGTTCTGTATTATACTTATCGTCCCCCTCCCTCCCCCTGTCCCTTCTGACGGCGAGCGTTCCCATGTTACACTGTTGTCTGCTTATGATTGTATTGCCCCATATGTGATACCGGTCGGCCCCCTATGGTTACATCTGGTTTGGACGGGCCTGGTTTTGTATTCGGAAGGCTGGCGGTGACGGTCCTGGTTGAGCGGGCGCTTGATGCCGTGGGGCATCCGCCCAGTGGTCCGGAGGTCTTGGTTCGGTGATATGGTAAGGGATTTTTCCCTCGGTGCTTGTAACCTGAAATCTCTCCCGCAGCCTGGAGTTACTTATGATTGTTTGAACTTTATAAAGTCAAATTTTGTGATTGTTGTGATGAACCCGGTTGTATGTCCCCCTACCTCGTCCGTCCCCCCTCCCCCTCTCCCCGTTTTTACTAACTGTCATTCACTGTCTATATTTTCTATGTTCTCTACAGATTTAGCATTAACCTTGGTCGGGTGGGGTCTACATTTGGTCATTGTTGTGGGTTTCTCCTCCTGATTTAAAATTTTCTATAAACTTTAATTAAAATTCTGTTTCTTCTATTTTTCATATTTTTGAGACATTTTTTTCTTATGGGCTCCCTCTAGCTCAGCTTGGCTATTCTATATACGCTGTATGTTATTCCATTTTCTAATCTTTTTCGGGTCTTTTCTTTCTCTTAACATGGTGTTGTTTCGCTTTTCTTTAAACAACAGTCACGGGTTTACTTTAATTCAAAATTTCTTTATGCTTCTACTGCCATTATACCTGCCTTATGTTGCCATGTCACTTTGAGCAGCTATGCCATTTTTACTTTATTTTTGTGCTTTATAAACCCTTGGCATTTATTAAAGATTCTATTATATTTGTGTATGTTGGGGCAGGCAGGTGCTCAGGAGAGACCACCTCTTTTGAGTTTGAAATACTCTTTTTCTGATTTATTTCGCTCCTCTGGAGCACTGGAAATTGAGTCTCCCCTAGAGTCTCGCTGCCTTCCCCCTGTAAAATTTGAATTTATCTATGCTAATATGAATCTCTCTTTATAATTTTTACTATATTTCAATATAAAAATTTTCTGCCCTATTTTTTCGAGCGCTTTTGTTGGCACTCGCTTTTGTTTTTCTATACGTTATATATTATTATAAATTTATATCTTCGGATTATTTCCTGTTTTGTGATGTGCGCTCTAGTCGCGGCTGAAGGGCTTGTCCCAATTTTCTTGTATTTATATTTGTATGTCGGCAAAGTCCGTTATATGTTGAATGTACCCCCGGTATGTTCCGGCGTAGTTTTACCCGTGTCTCGGCAAAACCCAAAAATGTATAAAACATGGGGTCGAGTGATTCCCGGTGTCCAAAGTGAACCGAGGAAATGTTTTAGCAACTTTCCCATTTTTTCTAAAACGCTTTTTATCTATACTAGTAGCTATGGTACGTAGGCTAACGCAAATTTTATTACTAACCTATGTGCCTGGAGGCCGCGGCGAGGGCGCGCGTTTCAAAAGAGGGGGTAATCTGTAGAATATTTCCTTGATTTTATCCTAAAACATTCAAAAGTGAGTGCTAACTTTATGAAAAATCAATCAAAGCTTGACTGCTGTGTACGGTCCAATGCCGTACATAGCTAATTCACTTTCGCCTCGAATACAACCTTAGTCAGTCTTGATTCAAACTTTCTGATAACCGGTGGGGTTTGAGCGCCATCTTGTGATTACGACTCTCCGGCGCGAACTGATTATTGGTCGGGGGATCGTTTGGGGTTACACCCACACTGGTATTTGGGGTTTTCATAAGGTTTGTTATCTTTGTTATCTTATTTGATTCTTGTATTTTCTTTGTATAAAGTAAATCCGTGAAATTTAGGGCGTGTCGTTTATTTTAGTTAGGTTAGCGAATAAGTAGGGAAGTCAGACATATTACACACTCTAATACGAACCTTTAATCTTTATTGCAATCAAATTATTTACTGAATATTTTCACATTCTACAACAGTTAGCAGCCAGCCAACCAGAAAGCAAGCCAGACTCATTGAGCAAACTAATTTATATATAAAATCAGTAAAATTTCAACATTAACTCGAAAATTAAATCAAAAATCAAATCAAATCAAAACTGGTTTGTGCACCAATTCAATTGCCACAAACCCGAAAATCAAATCAGATCAAATCTGATCAAACTTTTGCATGAGAAAATTAATCAAATCGAATCAAAACCAAAAAGCCTGCATCAAAACTTTCGGTACGTGGTCGGAGCACCGTTTCCACGCAATGCCAAGAAGAGGAGCCCTATAGTGGCTTACTCTTCTTTTTATATATAGTGCAATTATGCACTCTTGCTTTTACCTTGTTCCATACTGCCTATTTTAAAGAATCCCACTGTATTTTCCTGTACCGCTCCGCTATACACCTAGGTTCTTACACCTAACCAGCTTTCCTCTCCTGATTCGTCTCATTCTTGATATTGTCTTACTTGATAAATCAAACATTTGTAGTAATTTCTTTAGCAATCCATAGGATTTTCTGCTGCTCTTCTTCGGCTTAATAACACCCCTTTTTGAGGTGATCTTATTGCACTACTCAAGATTAAACAACACAAAGTAACAAATAGCTGTCATCCGAAAATTCCTGGTAGTAACCTTGGTTTTAACATATTGCAACAGTCATCTAAGAAAAGAATAGGTATGGTAAGAGTTCATTAACTTAAGGTAGTGCTCCCTTTGCGTGCATATGTAAATGTGCGACTTTATGTAAACCGCATTTACTCCTCAGCACCTGCACGAACATATGAGTAAGACTCAGTTTATTACGATGAATAGCCAGGGTTTATAGCACCACATTTATAAGGCACATAATATTGCATCCATCATGATTAGTTCATTCTAAACTGTCGCTGTGATTTGTTCAATCAGCTGGGCAGCTACATCACAGAACAGCAGGTCTTGGACTGAGTGGTCAGCAGCGGTACGGATCCGCCAGTGCTAAATCGACGAAAGGCTTCCTGCAAATTGTGGAGACTGCCGGACGTGCAGCCTAGTTCCACCTCCTAAAACAGATGAGACAGATGAGTTGAGTATATATGGGAACATTAGATATGTTAAACAATAAATTGAATTGTGAAAGTGTTATCATAACGAAGATAATAATTAATTACTGTATGGCTTCGAAGGGTTCACTATCAAAAAGTCTAAAGTCAAAACGTCTAAAGTTCATAACGCCTACCGACGAAACGTCTAACACCGAAACGTCTACTGACAAAACGCCTAAATTTTTCAAAATTGTATCACACGTTCAAAACGTCTAAACTTTACCTGGTTTTCTTCCCAATTCCCAGCTTCCCAATTTAATATGGTTTTAAAATAGGGTTAATTTAAAATTGCAGTAAATCTGGTTTGCGTTCTTTAGAAAACGATTTTAGACGTTTTGAACGGGCCACACAACTTGGAAAAATTTAGACGTTTTGTCAGTAGACGTTTTGTCGTTAGACGTATTCGTCGGTAGACGTTATGAACGCTAGACATTTTGACTTTAGACTTTTAAACGGACACCATTTCGACGTGAATTTGTGTAGCATAGCCACATGTAGCATATGTAGTGTGCCTTGGCACTAGTGTTGGAAAATAAGAAAATTTTGCGGGCCGGGCCTGCCCGCGGGCCGATGTGGTCCTACGGGCCGGGCCGCGGGCCGGGCCGGCTCGGCCCGAGCCTGGCCCGCAGCCCGCGGCCCGCCACCGGCCCGCGGGCCGGCGGCGGGCCGGGCCACGTGGGCCGGACCGGGTTCGCAAATTCCTCCGGGTCGAACGGCCCGCTGTCGCAAAAGCGGCCCGAACTGTTAGGTAATTAAATTCAGCTTGTTTTACGTCTAATTTCAACTTATATATTTTACGGCTATTTTTATGTCTTCCATTTTTCACAAACAACAAATAGCAATAACAAGTGGCCAATGGTCAGTCGATTGACGTGTTTGGTAAATATTACATTGCTATGCAAAATTCCACACATTATCCATATACAAATCCACTCCTACTCCACTCTTAACCTAATGTTACAATTCCGATTCCAATATTTTTCAAAGATGCTGTCCTACATTTTTTGAAGCTTTTCACTTCCTCAAACTAAATGTCTCTTGTGTTAAGTTGTCCACGTGCTTGATTTTGACAAAAAGGTCTAATTTACATGACCAATAGCAGGGAATGAACTAAACCAAATTTCATTTAGTTTGTCTAACAAGGTTTTGGATGTTGGTTACGTTTCAAATTAGCAATGACAATCGCAAGCAAGAGCACTGCGTCTTAAACTGCGAACGATACCCCCTTACATCAATAACAATACCATCAAACCGAATTATATAAGCGAATGTTTTCATTCCAATTGTTTTGCGACAACTGTTCACATATAAAAGTTTCTACATACACCCTTCTCATAGACGTAACTTAAAATGGATTAGGTATACCCAATAAGTAGCCACCATATAACAACCTTAAACACCCAGATACCGACACAGCTCAAATCTAACTTCCATCATGTGTAATTAATCATCTTAAAACAAATCCACTGAAAATCCGTAAATGAAATTTTGATTGTTGACTTGAAATTGCACTGAAATTTATTGAAAAATTGCCATTTACCGTGTAAAAACCGGCCCGGCCCGGCCGGGCCGTAGCCGAAAAGTCCGGGCCGGGCCCGGGCCGGGCCGGCCACGCTCGCGGCCCGGCCCGAGCCCGCGGCCCGCCACTGGCCAGCGTCACAACTCTACTTGGTACAGGCTGGAAGAAAAACCAAAACTGTCAGCCAAAAAAGTACACGGCTGTTCACGAATTAGGATTTTTCAATGTATCATTGCCCTTTGTGATTCTGAGGTCCTGGTTTTCTCATTTATGCATTAAATTTCTGTACAGGTAACCTGTTCTTAAAACGAAGGCGGCTTACATCCTCATGATGGTAGGCAGCTTTGTATTTTCTTCCTAATCCCCGTAGATCATCATCGGAAGAAGCCTTTGGTAGGAAAGAACTGATGTGATTACGCATGTTTGCGTCAATACCCTAAAATAGACCAATGTTGTGGTTTCTAAATGTAAATTCAAATTGCTTCCAAATAACAAAATTGCTGTCCATGTCCAAATTGGCTTTCGCACGGGCCAGTGACATTTAACCTCACGTTCAGGTACCTCAGGCAACGGACGTAAGGCCTTTCTGGAAACGACTGCCGGTACCGGTCAGTGTGCCGCCGGCCGATCATTTGCCCAAAAGGCCTGAAACCGCCGGCTGATGGATCAAAGACTACAAGTGGTCGGTTCGCTGCCCCATGGGTGCCAGAACAAGAAATCAGCATACAAAACCACAATTTATAGAAGAAACTCTAGTAAATCGCTGAAATAGTACAATCTAGTGAACCGCTACAGTTAAAATTCTTAACTAAATTCTAACCTGATTATTTTTATTAAGTAAACATGTGGTGGCAATTCCTCTGCTGTTACAAACCACCGCGGATTGATTCAAATGGACTGAAGGAGAATTCATTCCTAATGACGGTGGCGAGTCTGGTTTGTATCCGTTTGGCTGGAAATATGCCTTTTCCTCCAGTTCTTCCTGAAATTAGACAGAGGAACCAGTTTTTGTAATGGAAACCAATTTTTTCTAACGACTGAGGATACTGAATCAAGATTTGTGATTATAATGAAATAATGAACACTCACCGAAACTACAAGTTTTTGCAACCACAAACATCGTGTTTTGAGGATTGTAGTACCTAACTGGTCTAGGAAAGTAGGTCTACCTACCGACTAAGGAAATATCGACATTCAAAATGTAGGTAGTCCAAATTTTGTAGCCTGAGCTCTCCACACTTAAGGATATTACACTTGTATTTGTCTGTTGTTTTCATTAATTAAAATTTCAATTCGAAATAAAAATTATTCCATTAGTGCAAACCTGTAAGCTCATTTTTTCACCCAATTGTGGCGGTTTTGTGATACAGTCTCGAAGCAGTCTGTTAAACAGTTCGTCCTCATCGTTCTCTTCCGAGGTATAGTCACTATTTTTGCTGGGACTTTTCTGTTCAGAAAACTTCTCCTCCAAGTTCATTTCTTTGACAATTTCTTCGTCCAACTTTTTCAGCGCGGGCGAATGAATCCCAGGCCCGGGCACCAGAGACTCTATGACATCATGAACCACAGGATTGTCGATTTCAAAATCTTCAAAAGCTGAAAAATGCAAGACTCAAAGATAAGCTGGCAACTTAACTAAATCTTAACTAAACAATCAAAAATCGATATGTATGTTTGGGATTCAAATAGGTTAGCATTTAGCAATCTATACAGACTTAAGGAAGAAGTTTTTCTCGTTCTGATTTGGAAAACTCTGTCCTCTTTGACTTGTTAGCTACAATTTGTAACACCAACTATATTGATTGAGTAGCAAAGAAAGTTAGCATAATTTTAACAACCATTTAATAAATTGCGTTCTGCTTCCTCAAAGAAATAACTATGGATGCTCCGATACCTCAAAACTAAAATTTTTTTAGAAAATCAGTAAATTCTATGTTACCAAAAATACCTAACTGTCTACAACAGATTTAGCTAAATATTTGTTTTACTGTTATTGGTAATTCAAACCTCCATGAGTTTCCTGCCAGAGTTCGTCCAGCTGTTCCTTCTGTGCCTCGCTCAGATCAGGACAGGAGGTGGTTGGGATCAGATTCATGGTGGACTGGAGCAGATCCAATCCATCCGTCCCAGCTCCGGCTGATTTCTGAATTTTCATTAAGTCTGGTTCTGATCTTAAATGGGAAAAGCGGGATCTTGAAAAACTGCTTTTTCAGTTAAAAAGGATTAAAATTTGGAAAATGACTAATTCATATCTAGGCTTTCGGACTAACGAAAGTAGTGATGTCCAAGGAACTCAATGATCAATCTGGTCAAAATATGAACACTGGTTAATGTTGCTATAGCTACTTTTGATATTGTAAAATTCAAGAAGTTAACATTTTAAATATTTCGAAATTTCAAAAGCTAGGTTTTAATTTGCGGAAAGAAGAATGTAATATCTCGAGAAAATCATAGATGAGTCTGGTCAATCAGTAAACACTAATTAATTTTAGCTAGCTTGGACAGAAAGAGCACAAAAAGCTAACCATTACGTAGACGTTTATGTTAACGGACCCCGGTCTTCTCTAAGTGAAATTTAAGACATTGTGCTCTAGCTCTGTTAACTTCAACTGTACTCAGAAATTTAAGTGGTTGACCTGACAGAATGTACCGTATTTAAAGATTTACAGTATATAAACATTGGGATCTTTCAGGATAACCCCCCCCCCCTCAGGCCCAGATTCCGCAAAACTTGACCAAATGAGCTGAAATTTGGTATGGGTATGTTTTCGACCATGCTGAGTTCAAATATCGCAAAATTTTTCGATTTCGCGAAATTCGATTTTTTCGATTCGTAAGGAGGGAGCAAGGGGAACCGAAAACTTTTTTGTCTTCGATTTTGCTGAAAAGTTGTATTTAGGGTTTTTGGTGTCGTAGAACACGAATCTGAAGTCCGTTTTTGGATTCAGCTTTTCGTTAGCTCAGTATAAGCTAAACTTGCAAGCTTAAGATGTAAGCTTATACTGAGCGGACGAAAAGCTGAATCGAAAAACGGACTTCAGATTCGTGTTCTACGACACCAAAACCCCTAAATACAACTTTTCAGCAAAATCGAAGACAAAAAATTTTTCGTTTCCCCTTGGTCCCCCCTTACGAATCGAAAAAAATCGAATTTCGCGAAATCGAAAAATTTTGCGATATTTGAACTCAGCGTGGTCGAAAACATACCCATACCAAATTTCAGCTCATTTGGTCAAGTTTTGCGGAATCTGGACCTGGGGGGGGGTTATCCTGAAAAGATCCAAACATTGTACATTTATAGTGTTTACATGAACATCTTCCCCTCCAAAAATGATAGTAGGTACGTAAACTGTTGATATTTGGTTGCTTGGACTTACGCGGAATTGAAATACTAATGTGCAAAATTTAGTTGTATTATTGATGCTGATTGGCTGGAACAAAATCTAACCTAACCAACCAGCAATATTAGGCAACTGGTTACCCTTATTATGTAGCATCAGAAAAATGATATTAAATTACAGCCTTAAATGTCGTCTTTAAGTATTAAGACAACAAAGTCAGATTTTTGAATTTTTGAAGCAATATGAAGAATCAAATAGAATATTCAAACTTAACTTTGGGATATAATTTAAATAAGAATCTCTAACTATAACATAAAGGTGCTTTACATGGTTTTGAACAACATCCAACTTCAATAGAGCACAAGGGACGGCTCGGCCCAGAGAGAAAGAGGCATACTTCAATAGTAATTGCTCATTTTCAGTCCAGATATTATGACCCTGCTTTATCACACTATCAGACTCCTAGAGGAGTGCCATAAATTTATTTGCCCCTTTGTGCTTAACGTGTCCTCTTGCAAACTCATAAAATTATTATATAGCACATTGAACTAGCTGCTGTGGATTAAAATGTTAGGACAAAAACCTAATCCTTAGGACCTCTGAGCCCAGGGGAGACATCTGTTTTAAAATTAAAAGAACATTTTTGGAGTTTAATTAAAACTTTAATTCAAGTTTTTTAATTAAGCTGGGCACCTTCCCGGAGAGGCAGTTCCATCGTCATCATTTTTGTCCTGGCTTCCTTCGCGGGTTTCTGATTCGATACTCATGGCCTTTGTGAGTAAGGTCTTTCTTTCTTGTGGCTCTGATTCTACGCTCTGAAGCAAAAATAGAACCCAAGTAACTGATATACGAAAATACTGAAAAACTAAACGGCAAGCAAAGCTATCTGTTGTTGCAAGCCTGAAAGCAGTCAGTTTCCTAAACATTAAGTTTAGTTGGAAGCAGACTGAGCAAAGCTGAGATAAACAGATCAGGATTTAATGCAAGCATCAACCCAAAGAAATAGCTGACAGCATAGGATAACATGGGGAGTGGGGATTTCCACACAAAGGAATGAAGCTTCTGATTTCTTCTTTCTGATTTAGACCCTCAGACATTTAGACAAAATTTTCATATGTTTAGCGATCCAACTTTCAAAAACGTTTCATACAGTCGCTATAAAGTGCTTAAAATAGCCATTTGCACTGATTTCACAGACTCCCTAAGAATGAAATCCTAAGAATGAATTAATGTATGTAGATCAACGTTAATACAGTTTTGCGATTTTCGTCGGCGTCCTCTTTTTCAGAGCTTCAGTTATGTTTAACTTTTTTCAGTAAAACTTATATATTTCAAAGTGCAGACAGTCAGCGTATACCAGTGTGAACTAGGAACTTAACCGAAAAATATTTGATTTATCTTTAAGGGCTTATAAATAATCTATAGAATTAAAAAACTGGTAAGAAATGCTAGAGGAAAACATCAGGCAATTATTCAATTATGAATAAAATTATGAACTCTAGACGACACCATCTTACTACAGCAATCAGCTGAAAGAGCTCACATTTACCATTCGTATGAGTCAGCTCCGGCTAGCCCAGTTAAACTTTAACGACCCAAATGTGGGCCAAACTTTCCGGGACTGCCGATGAAACAATTTGATAACAGCCTCCGGATAGAGAGAGTGATAAGAAAAGAACCAGAAATGAACCTAACACACTCCATCTGTTAAGACCAGAAAGAAAGGGGACAAGTTTTGACACTGTGTACATTTTCCTTAACCTCAAGCTTATGGAAACTTCCTCTACCCAAAAGCTTTTAGCTTAGCAGAAAAGTATTTGTCAAAACTGAAGGTCGATTGCAGTTCATTTGAGAGTTGGAAGATGTATTATTTATGTAATTTTTATCATATGTACATCCCCTATTGAATAAATATTACAAATCTATTGAGATTCAGAAAACATTTGAGATATTTTATGCTAAGCAAACTTAAGGTCTACAATAAATTTTCAAGTTGCACAAGTTAGGTAAAAAGGTATCTGATCTGACTCCAAACGATTTAAAGATCTAAAAACGAAACTAAATTTGGCGTCCTATGTTTATTCTTGAATGTAGGATAAGGTACAAAAATGAATTGATATTAAGCAAATATTTAGTGAGGTTTATTCTGCCAACAACCTTTTCAGGTGAACACCTGAAGACCTGAAGAATTTGAATCCATGGACCCCTTGAAATTAACCAAGAACCGGCAGGCCAAACAAAAATCCTTATGTCAGTCAACTTATATATATACCTGCTCTTTAATTTTATTTCGTCGATTGTTTTTCTTTTTTCTCCGCTTTTTGATAAGTATTGCCGGCACAGGTGCTCCGGTTCCCGCTGAAACATCATTATAGCACAGTTAAAAGCTGCTAGATCTAGAGTACAGCGCTTCAAAGCATGCACTGATTCTGTGGTGTGATAAGATAATCACAAATAACATAGGCTTGTACAGAGAGCACCAATGATGTAGAAGTTATGTGATCTTCTCTCCTGGCTCCGTGGTGTAGTGGTTGCACGCCTGTCTGCAGTGTGGGAGGTCCGTTGTTAGATTCCCGGCGGAGCCAAATCTACGTAAGCTTAATCTTTGAGTTTACCAATCTTTGTTGTGAATTGACTTAGCTGTATGTCAATTTCTTACTGTTTATGTGTGTGATGTTGGCCGTGTATCCCTGGGGCAAAGAGTTGGCTAGATTGGTTGATCCATGAATGCTGAGAGGTCTTTGGTTCTGTCGGAGCTGGACCGGCATTCGGGCCAGAAAGGGTGGCTGCATGGGGAAGGACCGCAGTGGTCGCATTGCCAGCGGTTGAACTCGTTGCGGCGCAGTGGAAAAGGTCGATACCGGTACACTTGGAAAGCCTTAACAGATACAAACAATTTCTTTATGTCGTCGTGAGAAGGGAGAGTCCTTAAGCAAAAAAATGGCCGCAATTTTGTAACAAAATATACCTGGTGCTCTGCAAGTGAAAAAGCAAGATATGTCAAAAACACTCAATAAATAGAAATAAGGTATAATTAAGAAAAATTGGAATAAACATAGGATTAGATATATTTGGTTGAGCAAAAATTATGATAAACAATTTGAATTATTTCGCATTTTTATTTATTTTGTTGTTTATTATTTGTCTTATCCGACCTTGAATAGGCGTCGGCCACACGAAATATAAATAAACATTTGCTAAAATAAACGCTTAAATTGTTTGCTATTTTTTATTTATTTTACTATATATTATTTATTTTATCCGACCTTGAATAGGCGGCGGCTGAAACATGGGCATGGGATTCCGATGAACGGTGGGCGTTGGTGGTGGAGGTGGACAGAATTCAGCCGGAAGGGAGACTTGCTGAGGCAGGACCGGATTCATCACGAATTCCGGCTGTATTCCCGGCTGAATTCCGACCGGATTTCTTGGCTTAAATTCCGGAATTCGGTCAATGTCCAAACTCAGCGGATTTTCACGCCACCATTCTAAAACAAACCAAAAATTAGGAAAGAAGATATGCTTCAAATAACTTAAAGGTTTCAAAACTTATTACTAAGTACTGACAGTTGAAGTAAATCTTAGGGTGATGGCTAATACCACTCACCAAAGTTTGCAATATATTTTTAGATTAGTGCAGTGAAAATAAATGTTCTTAACTCTTTGCAGTTGCTGTGTCTGGTACCTAAATAGAATCTTTATACCTAGGTCACAACGTCATAACAACAGCTGATTTCTGCTTATCATAGCAATGCTTTGATGTATTTCTTATTAATATAATTGGATAATATTAATAAGTTTAAGCAATTTGATAAATATCAACAACTGCTAATTTTCAAATCTAATCATTACGCTGTCACTTTTTAGTGCCGAGTACGTATAATGTCATCCAATTAACATCGGTAGCCTAGTGCTATTATTATGGTAAGGCGGTTCGGTTGGTATGGAAAATACGGTATGGAAAACGTTGAAATCTTGTTGGAAGTTGTTTTTTTCCGGGCTTTTGGTGGGCCATGGTTTTCTGTCATTTCATTTAATCAGTTCAGAAGTACAATTATTCAATTCCCAATAATTAATTATTTAATTAATAATTTTCATTTGTCTTAATGTCTTTTTTGCCTTGTTCAGCCTTTCCTCACAAAATTGCATAACCTTAGTCCTACCAAGAGTTTATAATAGCAAGAGTAAGACACTCAGCTCTTCCTAATAGAATAAGCTTGCAAGATGCTCGAAACATTAAGGCCGAAATCTCGGGGGCTTCTCTGCATGTAAACATATGTACAACGCTGACATTTTCTAAAAACGGGCGTTTTCGACAAATTAAATACTATAACTTGAGCTAGCAAAGTCGTACAGCAATAATTTTTATATCATTATGTTGCGTAGAACGAGAACTTTTTAACGATATAAAAATTATATAGTTCGGTTTAGGTAATCTATTACAAAACTGACAATAAAGCATCCTTGCCACAAAAATTCAGGGAATTTCATCATTTCTTAGAAATGCCTTACGTTGTTGCTGAATTTATGAGGGATTGCCTAAACCGAACTAAATAATTTTTATATCGTTAAAAAGATCTCGTTCTACGCAACATAATGATATAAAAACTATTGCTGTACGATTTTCCTAGCTTAAGTTATAGTATTTAATTTGTTGAAAACGTCAGTTATTAAAAAATGTCAGCGTTGTATATGCTTACACGCTGAGAAGCCCCCCCCCCCGAGATTTCGGCCTTAATGTTTCGAGCATCTCGCAAGCTTATTCTATTAGGAAGAGCTGAGCGTCTTACTCTTGGTATTATAAACTCTTGGTCCTACCTATAGTTTTATTTCCAGCGGCCATTTCTGCAGGTGCTTCTGGTATTGTAGGAGGGACGGAGTCCTCAACACTGGCGCTGTCCTTATAGTAGGATGGGGGAGGATTGTCTTCTGCGTCAAAGGATATTTTGTGATACATGTTCCATTAAATGATTATTTTATCCTCACAAATTCATAATAAAAATAAAAAGTATAAGGAGTATGACTAGATGATATGGATGAAAAGACCCATTTATTGTTGACCTAAAATCAGAAGTAGCTAGCTGGAGAAGTATAATTCGCATAGTTAATAAATTAAGCAATCTAAAATTAATTCAAATTTAAAACAACTGAATTAATTTAAAGAACCCACTAGCAGAGATTAAACTGATTTAATGTTATCCATTCAGTTAAATTGAAATTTTAACTACAACAAATTTAAAATCAAAATGGTCAGTCCATGGTCAGTTATGCTGAGATAGAAGGCGTCAAGATGCCATGAAAAATAGAACGGAAATTATGTACTGTATCTCCAAAATAGTACCATATTTTTATGTACATGGTATCTGCAACTGAATAAAGCTTTCAATCTGCCAGAAAAAACCAACGAAAAGCCACTAAATAGCAACGGTGGAGTTTGCTAGCTGCGATTATTGCGAACAATTTGTATGAGCATTTGCAACTTTTTTCATTCAAAGGTGTGACTACTTTAACTGATAGTTAGTTTGACTTTCTGCTCTACTGGAAAAGCTACGCATTCCCTCAAAAAGTACGGTGAAACTTTTGAAAGCTCGGCTCGGAAAAAACATCTGCCAACATTTTATCTACGCAATGCATCAAAGGTACGGAGGGGAAAAAGTTGGACCTAGTCAGTCGATGAAACATAGTCACTAAGAAGAGGCGCGTCATAAGAGACAACTTTGTGTGTAACTTAGCTGCAAACTTTCAAATTGAAGCGAAACTCGTGCTAGGATGGAGGATCAGTTTAAAACTTTTTTGTTTGGGACACTTTGAAAAGCCTCAGTTCGCAACAGCTGTCCCGTTAACTCTTTAGACTAAAGTAAATTGTGAAAGGACTCGAATCTAACCGGAAAACTTGTTTTTCGGTCCTCCTTAATATCGAAACATGACATCGGCGAAGCGACGAAACTAACCTAATTGCAATCATTATTATATCATGTAACCAAAAAATGGTAAAAATTTATGTTGGAAAAATAATGGTATAAAATTCTACATGTTATAAAGACCAGTTGGCTTTTTGATTACTTTATTATTCAGTAATTTTTTATTTATTTGTTGTTTATGCTCTGTTTCTAATTACTCATGGGATTTTTGTAGAAAATACTTGACTACATCGATGTCTTCCTAATGCTGGGCACTTTTTATTTTTCATAATTTCAACATTTTCTGCATTCAAGTTTTTAACTCTAACCTTAAACCAGTTGCTTGCTCTGGGCGAAACTGTAATAACCGTATGCCGGCTTATCTTGGGGACTATATTTTCTATCCGTAGTCTTCTTAGCTCCGCCTCTGGTCTGTCTCCGGTCCTGCACAATAAAGTTCGACCAGTATGGTGGTTAAGGCTTAAGACTGGCACAGCAATAGCCAAAGATCAATTCGTAGTTGAATTGCAGTAGTTTTGTTTTGTACTTTGTGCTCACGCATGTTCTCTGCGCTGGATGTGCCGCAAGAACGACGATTCAGATATGTCCGAAAATTATGGAAAAGCGGCCGGCGTGTTTTCTAAATTTCTACACTCAAAGACACTGGTTTAGCATCT
The DNA here is from genome assembly GCA_030248195.1 of Trissonchulus latispiculum. Lineage (NCBI taxonomy): Eukaryota > Metazoa > Nematoda > Enoplea > Enoplida > Ironidae > Trissonchulus > Trissonchulus latispiculum. The sequence continues at coordinate 54,712 of JASAND010014851.1, forward strand.
GCTTTGGCTAAGTATACCGTCAGGAGTCCTTGGCACAATCTGAAACTTGCACTCTAAAACGTTAAGTTTTCAGTAACTTCAAGCGACCGGTTGCTTCTGCATTTTGCTTCTCAGATTATCGCTTACAGAAACAGCCATATAATTAATAATTTTCGTATGCATTAACTTCAAGTCAAAGTTGCAACCGATAAATTAAATAAATTGGGTAAACCATCGTAAATTTGAATCAGCAGACTTTTGAGGATATGGCTCAACGACGGAATATTCCCCTTTTAGGGGTAATGTTGTAACGTTCTCCTGAATTTGCCTACAAAAGTGACATTAATTTCGACAAGTTCTTTAAGTTCTCTCTTTTTTAGTTATGCTTTTATCTATATGGTTATTTCAGCTTTATAGCTTCCAATTTGACTTAAATATAGGAATTACCAACAGAACGATGACTGTATTACTGGATGCTTCTGGTTTTCATGAAAGCAGCCCACGCTTTGATCAACTGATTGCAGTGCAATTTTCACAGCAATAATTACTGTGCCTTAATTGCACCTTACACATTACGTAGCTTCCAACAAATTTAATTGCTGCCACAAACTAGAAATGCAGGCAATTTACTGCCCTTCTCTTCAGGAAGTATAAAAGCAACGGCAATGCGACGTTTGAGGCTAGACTGCAAAACTCACCAAACTCGCACACAAATAAAGTTTTGCTATACAACTTCTCTGTTCAGTGTGCACTACGAAAATGAAGCTGATAATAACGACCTTTGCTTTCCTGCTTTCGGCAGTTACAAGTGACGTAAGTATTCACCAACTATTTTTGATGATGACTTAGCATTTATATTCACTCGTCAGATGCCCCCAATGCTGCCTCTCCGTTGACCGTACATATGCGGACAAGAGACGGGAGACGAAGACAAAAGTCAAGGCCAGAATGCCAATAGTGCCTAGGATGGCCGAAACCTCTTAAACCTGCTTGGAAGTCTGTGGACAAAATGCAGGCTGCAGAAAAGGGTTGGAGGGGTGGTCAAGCGTCAGATAGGAAAGGAGGGAAAGTCCGCATACATCAAAATTGCTTTGTTTGTTATATAAGCATTGGACACAGAGGGACCTTTGTCGCCCTCCCTCCATATACCTACCTATATATACTTGCACTTTATAAATTGTTTTTAAACGGTTTTTAAGGCAGACCTTTGCTTTCAGTTTACACTTTGTTATAACATTACCATTTTTTCCGACATCGGCTGCAGCCGAAACTTGCTA
>JASAND010014852.1:0-75959 GCA_030248195.1 Trissonchulus latispiculum
ATCGGGAGGGGTAAAATTGTTACCATCGTAAAGTACTCGAGTAGTACTACAAGTATCACCATACTTTTGGTTCCAATTCGAAACTTCAAATTTTTGCACTTGGCAACAGTTAGTTTGCGTTTGGTTTTTTTTCTAGGTGAATAACGCTTTTCGGAAGTGCATTTTCTAGCGAAGTGTTGGAACGTTGTGGGCATTTTGGTCCAATACTACTGTTATATGTTGGTAGACAGTATCCCCCTACCTTTTTTGGTCATTTTGGCACCTGGCCAATTTTGGCTCTGTGCCAAGGCCCCAAAGTCGACTTTCGCTATTTTGGCACTTCGGTCGTGGTGGACTTTTTTTCACAGGCTAGCAGCTAGATCGGTTTGGTTTATTTTGTTTGAATATTTCAGCAAATGCACACAAAGTAAAGAGGGGGATTTTTAATTTCGCTCTGTAGCTTGCAGGAGATAGGCCCAAACTTTGCATTATTTCACCTGTTTTGGCGAAAAGTCCCACTAGAATTGGCCTAAAAGTCACTAAAAATGGCGTTTTTCGGCCTTGGGGTGGTACCCACATATAGTAAATCGGGGTCGCTGAAAACGATGAGCATACTGCCGATACCGCCCGAAGTGACCACTGGTCAGCATGGCTCCCGTGATTCCTCGCCCAGGGTCAAAGTTGGGAAGACTCACTATAAACAGCGTTTTTCGGCGTTTTGGTTGGGGGCATATGTAGTAAATCGACTACGCTCGTTTCAATGAGCATATTGCCGAAACCTATGGAAGTGACCACTGGTCACTACGGCCTTGGGGCCTTATTGACCACTGGTCAAATGGCCTAAAACAGCGTTTTTCGGCGTTTTGGTTGGGGGCATATGTAGTAAATCGACTACGCTCGTTTCAATGAGCATATGCCGAAACCGATGGAAGTGACCACTGGTCACTACGGCCTTGGGGCCCGAAGTGACCACTGGTCACTACGGCCTTGGGGCCCTATTGATCACTGGTCAAATGGCCTAAAACAGCGTATTTCGGCGTTTTGGTTGGGGGCACATGTAGTAAATCGACTACGCTCGTTTCAATGAGCATATTGCCGAAACCGATGGAAGTGACCACTGGTCACTACGGCCTTGGGGCCCTATTGACCACTGGTCAGATGGCCTAAAACTGCGTTTTTCGGCGTTTTGGTTGGGGGCATATGTTGTAGAATATTTCCTTGATTTTTTTCAAAATTATGCAAAAGTGAGTGCAGAATTTCATTTTATTTACAAGATTTCCAAATTCTACAATGTAGTAAATCGACTACGCTCGTTTCAATGAGCATATTGCCGAAACCGATGGAAGTGACCACTGGTCACTACGGCCTTGGGGCCGTTTTGGCCACTGGTCAAATGGCCTAAAACATTGTTTTTCAGCGTTTTGGTGGGGTGCATTTATAGTAAATCGACTACACTCGTTTCAATGAGTATATTGCCGAAACCGATTGAAGTTACCATTGGTCACTATGGCCTCGGGGCCCTATTGACCACTGGTCAAATGGACTATTTTTCGGCGTTTTGGTTGGGGGCATATATAGTAAATCGATTACGCTCGTCTCAATGAGCACATTTTCAGATCTGACGGAACTGACCACTGGTCACTACGAACTAGGTGGTCTACTGACCAGTGGTCAAACTCCCTAAAACTGAGTGTTTTTAGTTTTAGTTTTTAAACGGGGTTTTAGTTGCGGATGTTTTTATATAGTAAATCAACAACGCTCGTTTTAATGGGTATATTGCCGAAACCGATGGAAGTGACCAGTGGTCATTACGGCCTACTGACCATTGGCAAACCCCCACGAAAAGTGGCCCTATAGTCCTGTATACTGTAAGTACCCTGCGGGATGCTCGGCTCCTTCTTAACTCATTATTCTCACTGAAAACGCATCCACCATTAAGCAGGGAAACTATGCCGTCTAATTAAACTAGTTAAGTTAAACCAGAAAATTTATGAAAATTTCGCTTTCTGATTTTTTCACTGCAAAATTTGTACCAAAGGGGGATCCACTTTTTTGATGGAGAAGTTCGTTCATGGAGGCCTCCCCTTGCCAATTCTCCCTCGGCCTCGACATACGAGCTAATCTTAAGGCCAATGTTTAACAACATTGGAATATTGTCAGAGAATCTTTGAAGTGCTAAGAGGACAAGAAAGTAAAAAGCTCCTCCGGAGCATGGAAAAGTAATATGGGTGGATGTGGTGAGGTTGCGAAATCAAGAGAGGACTAGCTTTGAAAATTCTTAATATGGGGATAGGTTCTAAAAGAAAGGACTAGGTTGTGGGCGAACTAATATGGGCACAGCGTCGCCGAACAACCCATATTCGCGGGCTTGCACGCTTCGCTTCAGCGTTTGTCACATATATATAGAACGGTCAACATTAGAGTAACAAATGTTGAATAGGTAATCTGCGAGGTATAGTACCTAGTTGTTTGCCTGGGCAGTTTGAGGCTAGCTATATACCTTAAATTTAGTTGGACTATGACAAGTATCGGACAGAAACACGGGATGTGGCGGTAAAACTATTGGTTCAATCCGGCAGGGTTGCAGTCAAGGACAATATGTAATGTAAAAGGTTAAATTAAATCGGAAAATGACCAAAAAACTCCAACTTATGGCGGATTGTGATCTTCAGTGAATTGCCAGATCTTTTAATCGTCTAATTTGCGTAATTGTAATGGTATGAATTTTAATTAGTTTACTGGAACGTCCAAGCATCTGTATAAAGTGCCTGTCATTACCAGAGTTGCCAGCCAGTTCATAATAATGTTAATAATAATAATGTTTCCGGAAAGGAATACTTTAAGTTTGCGAAAGGTTTCAAAAATAGTATTGGTATGTCGAAAAATGGAAAAGATCACATCCCATATGCTTGGCCTATATTGAGTGACTTCTCTGTATTTTGCTTTGTTAACTGTCATACTTGAATTATTATCGGTTATTGCGGCAGGAGTTTAAAACGGGGAATTGACGATTTTTAGCGAAACAAATTATAGTAGTATATTTTTGCTGCGCTAGTTATAAAGAATTCACTGATTACAATAGTAACATGGAACGGAAAAATTAAATAGTATTTTCGCATTTCTGATAAGGGACAAGGTTTACCGAAGTAGATAAGAGCGTTCACACCGCGATTGGCAGAACACATACGTTCACACCGCGATTGGCAGAACGTCAGCCAGGACCGCGGTTGGTCAAAGGCTATTTCTTGTGATGTTGCTGAACATAGATTAGTATGGGAATAGTTAAGCAGTTAGATTAGTTGAGTCAGAGAGAAGTTAATTAGAATTCAGCATTTTTTAGCAGTAGTTTTTGGGTAAGACAGGGCAATCCCGATGGGACCCCGCCCAGCACAAGTGTTTAGTCTTAGAAGCATCTTGTTGTAGAAGTAGTGATGGGTATCTCGTTGTAGAGTCGTGAATAGTAAGCAAGTAAGTAGTAGTGTAGAAGCAGTAATAGAGCCTAACATGGCTGCAGTGTCTAGATAGCAACAGAATTATGTCGAGGCCAGAGAGCCAAAGATTACTCAGTAAGGACGAGTAGATTCAGTCAAGTGCATAGTGATTATTAGCTAGTTGATGGTTAGTATTAATGATAGTTAATAGTTAGTCAAGGTAGAATTACACACTCGTTGCACAGAACGCAGAACGCAAACCCTTATCCGTCTTTCAGGAATTCATGTTGTGGTGCTCGATTGATTAATTGGTAAATGCTTTAGTAGAACGTTGACAGTATATGATCATGGGTTATTAATGACATCGTTTCGAAAGTTTCTCAACGTTTCAGTCTTCCCCCTAGTCAAAAAACTAGCCCTTTTACTTGTGGAGGTTGTAATGTAAAAGGTTAAATTAAATCGGAAAATGACCAAAAAACTCCAACTTATGGCGGATTGTGATCTTCAGTGAATTGCCAGATCTTTTAATCGTCTAATTTGCGTAATTGTAATGGTATGAATTTTAATTAGTTTACTGGAACGTCCAAGCATCTGTATAAAGTGCCTGTCATTACCAGAGTTGCCAGCCAGTTCATAATAATCACAATACCCAAAGATAGGGACACAGGTTTAGGTTTCAGCATGGAAATAAAGCTAGAATCAACGTATAACTCAACCCAGTTAATTTATAAGGAATGGAACATGAACGCACTCATATAAGGACCAGTTAGGGTTACTAACCAAAGTACTAATTAATATGGAGAGGTCGTTACCTCTCCCGGGTCTGGAATAGGCCCTATCATCGTTCTCATTACAGAATGGAGGAGTCGGTACTCTTCCCAGGACATGAATAAATCCTCCCATTGCCCAGAAGTACGTCTGAATTTAATTAAAACGAGTTAAAATTATCAAAGAAAAGGGATGTAATAAAAGGATATTACAAAATAGCCAGCAGTCTATCAAGAAGATTTGCCTGAAAACGTTTTACGCTCTCAATAAGCGCACAAAATTGGAAGGTGGTCCAATAATCGTCCTTATTCGTTAGCTAGGTGCATCAAATAATGTCAGATGAAGTTAATATTTGTTACTTAGGTTTAGTTTGTGTTAATTATTGCATAATTAGTCATTTTTTACAATTTTGGTCAAAAATACAAATAAGGCTTATCTGAAAGGCAATTCTTTTCTCATTCCGAAAATCCAAACCCGGTCTTTTAACTCCCAATATTGCGAAAGATATAAGCAAAAATGTTTTCGTGTAGTTACGTGTGTGTTCCGTAACATTACCCCTGTGTGACCTTGTCATTAAGTTGTAATACCCACGTGTCATCACGCTCATTCTCCTTTCATTCATTCCGCTAGGCCCTTGTTGGCCTTCTCCCAGCAAAGAATTGCCTCGCAGAGAAGGGAGTTAGTACACACTTAAGGTGTAATAATTGGTTCGGAGGGGGCTTACCCCCCCCCACCTAACTAAATAAAATTAAACGAAAACAGTTGATCTTAGGTAATTAAGTACGTAGATTACTAATATTTAGTTTTTATTTCCTAGAAAATTACGTAGTTCACAGTATGCACATTTTTTACGCAACAATTGTCCTTCCGCTTCCTTTCAGTAGTGATACGTAGAGTTTTGGCGAAGAAGAGCAATTGTTGCTAGGATTAACGAGCGGCTTCCCTTGTCTGCGGCCAAAAGGTCAAGCCCAAAAGGAAAGAAAGGGGCTAGAAGACAAGGGAATGCCTAAAAATAATAAATATAAAATTTATTAAATGAATTTACAAATTTAGCACTTAGTATTTGGTTTTTCGTAATGGGCCCCGAGTGGCCTTTATTTTGCACTGTTTTGTTTTTAATTCATGGAAATTAATTTTTTATTCTGGAAATTTCCCCTTTGGTTACCTTTACGTGTTAACCAAAAAGTCTGCAAAGTTTCCCAAAATTCAGCTTGGGAAATAAATCAAAATTAGGGTCAGTTGGAGGGTCATAATTTCTTTTCCTCGTTAATCTCCCCTCCAACGGACCAGCCGCTTGGCTAGCCCGAGTTGGGCACACGCTTTAAGATAGGGAGCTTTCAGAAATTTCTGGAAGCTCCAATAAAATCAAAAGAAACCCGACGGAAAAGCAAACACCAGTGAGCTGTCAGATTCCTGTCAGCTCACTGGAAATTTTAAATTTCCCAGTCAGTGTTCGTCTGAGTTCGGCCGAGAGCGGTCGCGTTTTCCCCTCCACTAGTAGTGTGCTTCCCGTTGTGCCAGAGATTTGGCCGGGAATAAAAGTACACTTTTTCCCCTTCTAGGACACGAGTTAAGGCCCTCCTCTGACCCACACAGGTCAGAGGAGAAGATCTAAGCCAACACGACGAACACCACCCGATGAGGGCCAACTGAGCGCATTAGGAATTGCCGGCCATAATTGTCAAAAAGGCGCAGTCTTGTCCAAAAATCACCGTCTGTAATTGTCTTGTTTTTCAGCCTTTGGTCGGCTTACCCAAAACTCAGTAGGATTTAAAAAACAGAACTGTTTTCAATTAATAATTAACCAGTTATTTTGAGGGGAATGGCCGACTTCCCCGTTATTAATTTAATTAATCAGAAGCTGTCCTTAGCGGAAATGTGTCTGTAATCTGTTTTTTAGTAATAATTGCTTAAGCAATTATTACTCGTTCAGCTTTCCTCAAACTGCCAAAGTTTGAAAAATTCCAATAAAAATTTTCTTTTATCAAAATTCATAAGGTTACAGCCTTCAAAAATAAAATACTGGGAGATGTGAACCAAACTTAATTCAGAATTAGGACAAGAAAATATGCATACGATAAGTAGGTAGGTCTTGTTAAGGAGTAGCTAGGATGTATTATGCTTTGTAATCATTTGTGTAAATATTGTTGTAATTTGTAGTGTGAATGAGACCCCCAAATTTACGTAAGTGGCTCCTTGGGTAATCCCCTCATAGAGTGTGAGGTTCCAAGGTCAGCCCCATTTTGTAGAGTGTGAATTATGAATTGAAATTGTGTGATTGCGAGTGTGAATGAGGGCATACCATGTAAACCCCCTTTGTTTGATAAGGGTCTTGGAATTGCCAGAGTGAATGCGAAATGTTCAGATATTAGGCAGGAAAAGGGGCCAAATTGAGTAGCAATTTGGGCCCAAAACATAGTTAATTCAAATTCTGCAATATTTATTGATTAAACGGGTGGTTGCTGTGAAAATGCTAATTTTGGAGTGAGAGTTGCGTGAACCTGCGCAGAAATGCTAGTATTTAGAGTGGGTTTTGCAGCCTAGGGTCACGGGGACCCCGTATTAGGCCTGCAACTCTGTCAGATCTCCGGTCATCCGTGTAGGTTGCCCCGCGATTGGGGGGTGGATGAGCCGCATTTACGAGGTCTTGGAATATCTCACCAAATAATAGATAATTGTTCATGTCTTGTATTTTCAAAGGTCAGAATTACATTAGTTATGTTCTCCAGTTTCGAAGATAAAAAGAATAACTTTCACGTCAGGAAAAGTATTAGGCCGGCACTGGGGCTTGAACCCAGGATAGTCGGATTCAGAGTCCGACGCTCATCCAGTTGAGCTAACCGACCTTGAAAGGAACTAGCTCAAGCTAGCATATATACTACAGCAACTTGGCAACCCAGCACATGTACGTGGAAGTAATACACTGTATGTACAAAGTACGCATATGTAGGCATAAACTTTAACCATAAATAACTTCTTTATTAATTAATATTTTTTGGTGCTGTAAGCACAAAAAATATTCAGCTTTTTGAGTTATACAAAAATATCTAATTTTTATCCAAATTCGTGTTCATCGAAATTTTGTTAATTTATATGCCAGTTTTGCACGAATGCAATTATGTGCTCGTGTGAAAGGGTGGTAGTACGCGCGACTTCCACTCGGCTGGCTGCTGGGGTTGCCAGCACCGGATCGAATAGCGGTTCGGCACGTCCCCTGTTAGGGCACTAGGATAAGTGGGAGGTAGATTTAGAAGTAGACGTAGTTCGGTAGGTCGGTAGGTCGGTAAGTAGGGATTGCGTAGAACGGCTGCTGAGACAGTGAGTGAGTGAGTTTTTGCATTTTTGGCACAAATTGAGTGAAAATTAACTATATGCGAAAACTCACTCAAAATCAGCCACTTGGTTTTATTTTAAGTCAAGTAGTACATTTCAAATAGGAAAATAATTAATTAATAGGGATTTAGAATCAAATAACCAACTACTATTAAGTTTTAGTTTAGTATTACCAAGAGTACATAATAACTAAGAGTGTGACAAGCGTCAAGCTCTTAGTTATTAGGCTTGGGACATCATCTGCACGATAACGGTTGACCCCCCCCCACAAATTAGACCCATCACTTCAAAGAAATTTGCACGCTATATTTGTGTTCTAAAACTCAAAAACACAACTACTCGGTTGGTTCAATGTGCGTCTGTTGCGAGCTTCAGCACACAAACATAGCGTGCAAAATTCTTTGAAGTGATGGGTCTAATTTGTGGGGGGGGGGTCAGCCGTTATCGCGCAGATGATGTCCCAAGCCTAATAACTAAGAGCTTTGCACTTGTCACACTCTTAGTTATTATGTACTCTTGGTATTACGTAGGCCTTAGCCAATTAACGTAGGTAAGTAGATAGGCATTAATTAATTCAATTACCGTAATCAGTCGACAAGTGACCATCTTCCAATATCAGAAGCGCATTTAAAATACCGAGTTTCATACCTATTTGCGATAACCAGTTGGCCACGGGAAATGAGCCCATTTGCCGTGGCAAATCTACGAAACTAGGCCAAAAACAGGCCGAAAACGTTAATAATGCCCAGTCATTTTGTTTACTCAGTTCATTCTGCAGAATTCAATCAGATTCAATGGCCGCGGAAGGCCCGGTTTGTGCAAGAAAAGGTAAAAACAAGTGAATCCTCCAAATAGATTACAAGCAGCGAATTTTATACGTTTTTAAGATTGTTCCGTCCAATCGCAAGTTCAACCAGGCCCAACTGGGCCCAAGGTGGAAAGATTGTGAATCAGTTCGTTCGAGCCAAGGAGTTACGTCAAGTTAAACCAAAGCCAGTGAATTATAACCCAAAATTGGCCCAGCAGGCCCATTCTAATAACAACAAACTACTAAAAACGGTTAATATTGCAGAGAAAGCAATAACCAATGGTTTTGAGTCCTTTCGTCAACTTGCAAGTTCAAATAGGCCCAAAAGGCACATTTTGGGTCTGGAAAGCAAAAGAACGAGTAATGGTTGCTGGGTTCGATTCCCGCACCATAACTTTGTACTAATGGGTTTTAACCCATTTGATTCAGGTGCGCGGACAGTCGCTGATCAGGATTCGGAGTCGTGCGCTATCCAGTTTGGAGCAGTCAGTGGAAGCGTTCAGTCCAGTCAAGGAACCCGTAGTCAGATCCATTGTGTGCTTATCTAAGATTGTTGGATCCGGAAGTGATCCCAGGACGTGAACTTTGTCAGTCGCCGATTTGTGCAACCTATCGCTGTAGGTACATTGTGGAGTTAGAACACAGCTAAGGTCAAGAACAGAGACGACTTCGCGAGCACCTGATTTCAAGTTGGGGGAACCAAACCGCACAGAAAACGTTGTAAACTTAACTCTAGAACTTTCTGTCTAAAATGGCCAGTTTCACCCTATTCATCGTCACCGGTTTCGGAGCTTTGCTCCCTTCGTCTCTGGCTTAAGCTTAGAGGTCAGCCAGAGCCCGCCTGCCTGCAAACAGAAGATGCCAACAGATTCATTGAACTTTGTACCTTGTGTTAAATTTCATTAATTAGGAATAAGTAAGGCAGAACCAGGAAAATCCCACTTTCGATCTTTCCTCAAAAAGGTATTTCCGTACAGTAACCCTGTCTAGGTGTTGGAGCGGACCCTCGGGAAAGCAGTGTCCAACATTCGGGGACTCACCCGCAGACCGACCCCAGGTTAAATTCCGTCACTATTTGCTGATTTGTAGTTTCATCTGTTTGTAGTTTTATAACCCGTTTTGTAAGGACGGATAAAGAGTCGCACAGCACAAGCATATAGGTGCACAAGAAAGCATATAGGTATCAGTTAATTGAGTAATTGGAGACAGTGTAATTAGTCGTTAGGGTGTAATTGAGAAAAGGAAGAAGAGGTACCACCAAACCTTGTCCCTATACTTACATAAAATTGGGGTAATATTATCCTAAATTAGGATAATATTAATAATCAACTAAAGACGGTAACTGGCAACTCTGGTACAGTAACTGAACACTGTACTGAACTGTTTTCGTATCTGAATTATAGTATCTGTAATAATTCCTCTTTGTACCCTAATTGCCCTTATTTTGAAGTGTACCCCTTTATAATTGTATCAATTATAATAAATAGTTGGCGTGTGAAACTTAGAGTCTTAGTGTTGTATAAAGGGGCGCGATTGCCACCACTGCAAGTATTGGATCAGGACCGATTAAGGTAAGTTCTGATCATCAGGATTTGGAATACTCATCATCAGTCCGGCGATCAAATCAAAGCAAGTGCTGACCCCTCTTGCTGATCTGCTGGAATCCAGTGCAACAAACGAACTCACAAAAAAGACCCCGACAAAGGTTGGCAACAGGGAATTCCTGATTTTGGACAAACCACCTTTCAGGAATCCGGTGTCTAAGTCTGCTTCGATAAGTGGACGCGCTGACCTTCCGTGTAATCAAGTGCAGAGCGATTTCTGACACTAGACCTGAGTGCAGAGCGATTTCTGACTCCGGATCCTAGCAACTTCATTACAAATAGCTATAAAAGTATTCTTTAAATATGCTGTCTATATAAATGCATAAAATGAACAGTAAGCTTAGACTTTCTCGAAGGAAAAGTCTGACCATATAATAGACGGAAGTACGAATAGGCGGATATAGTTTATATATATCATCTAATTTTTTAGAATCTGGAGTTATAATTTATAGTCTAGACACTGATATCGATGAATGTATAATATTTACAGCCCGCGAATATGGGTTGTTCGGCGACGCTGTGCCCATATTAGTTCGCCCACAACCTAGTCCTCCTTTCTTTTAGAACCTAGCCCCATATTAAGCATTTTCAAAGCTAGTTCTCTCTTGATTTCGCAACCTCACCACATCCACCCATATTACTTTTCCATGCTCGAGCATTTTACTTTCTTGTATATATATACATGCAAAAGTCCGACAAAATTCCAACCTCCATCTGGCAATTCCTTTTTCATCCGGAGCACAAGGACTAAGATCATAGGATGTTGTCAATCGACTGAAGCTGGCAGACGAGTTTACAACACCTTTTTCATGGCCTGGCACAATGTCAGGACAGTGAATTAGGACCAGATCCGGCAGTGGTGACGGAGATTCATCAGACTGTCTCGACTTTTTTGAAGGAGGTGGCGCCCAGCAGGACGGACCAGCAAAGGATGAACTGGACTCTTCGCTTTCCGCATTGGGTTTTCGTTTTTTGAATCCTAAAAGTAAACAAACAGCACCTACCTGAATTGAAAAATTGAATTGGAGGTGACCCGCCCAGCATTCGTCACAATTTGTTATAATCACAGACTCATGTGAACGTGGGATGAAAGGTATATACATAGTTGTTGTACTTGTCTGTTAGTGTTGGGTGGAAGTTTTGTCCGTCAATGCAATGGCTAGACTTGATCAATTGCCGTAGGCAGGTACTCGAGCAATTTTCTATGATTACGGTTATACATGTATAGCAGAGTTGGAAGTGAGTCGCGGCCGGGTATCCGCGGGTCGACTTTCAGGTCAGTGGGTACCCGCGGGTCGACTTTCAGGTCAGTGGGTACCCGCGGGTCAGAGCGGGTCAAAAATTAATTTTGTTCACAACCAGTTTTACGCTAAATTTTGGGCTAATTTCACCAGAAAAATTATAATTTAAGTTAAATTTTCGCGAATCGTTAAATCGGCGAAACCTTTTCTTGCTTTATATTTATATATTTTTCTTAAATTTACCAAAAAACCAAGTTCAATCAGCTCCACTGATGAGCCGCCTGTATCGCGAACTCTGGTCTGGCAGAGATCGCATGCACTTACTAACATAGGTTGTTGGATGTTGATTTGTTATTTTGCTTTGAATGTGCACCTGCTTATAAGCAATGTTTTGGCGTATGAACAAATGTAGCTTTCATTTGTTCTTATAATACTACCGTGGCTCCTAATCGACACCAAGACAAAATAGGATGCGTGGTATAGTATGTATCCCTGTATATGATGTTTACTATAGTTAAGTTGTTGTATACTTGGCTGTTAGTGTTGGGTGGAAGTTTTGTCCGTCAATGCAATGGCTAGGCTTGATCAATTGCCGTAGGCAGGTACTCGAGCAATTTTCTATGATTACGGTTATATGTACATGTATAGCAGAGTTGGAAGTGAGTCGCGACCGGGTGCCCGCGGGTCGACATGCAGGTCAGTGGGTACCCGCGGGTCAGAGCGGGTCAAAAATTAATTTTGTTCACAACCAGTTTTACGCTAAATTTTGGGCTAATTTCAACAGAAAAATTACAATTTAAGTTAAATTTTCAATTTTTGTCTAGCTTTTGGCTCTTTTATGTCTTTATACATTATAATATTGCTTTTATGATAAAATTACTTATTTCTATTCTGTGTTGAATCTTCAGTCAAAAATACTTCACTAATATTTTCCTGACAGTCACTGGCATAAGGATTTTATCATCACGCAAAGCCTTTTGCTTCTGCATTGATTGACCAACTGTTTGTGCGAAAGCGATGTTGACAGCTCATTACAACTAGTGTTGGGCGTTGGCCGTTGCGGCGAATGGCAGGCCATTGGTCAGCCAATGGCCGGCCAAGCCATTGGCCGATGGCCGAGAATTTCTGGGCCAATTGGCCGTTCGTTAACCGTTGGCTTTTCGTTGGCCGTTGGCCGGCCAACTGGCCATTGGCTGTTTGTCGTCCTTTGGCCGTTTGGCCCGTCGTTGGCCTAGCTTATATATACGCATTGATGTTCATATTTACACTTGCAGAGAACTGGTTTTCTTGTGCGCTATTTGTACGGTAAACGTTATGTTAAGAGTTTGCAAGTAAAAAATAATATGCGGAAGGGTAAACGGCATACTTGCTAAGTAATAAGATTTCGAAGACCGACTTGACCCACTTCGTGTAGCGACGAATATTTATATTATTATTCTATAAAACGGACAAGTGTTGAAAGCTTCAGGCTTAGTGTAACCCCGTTCGCATAATGTATATATCAACGAAGATTATTATTCCATAATACATACAAAGAAGTGTGAAGAGGCTTCAAGCTTAACTATATACGGAAGGGCATAACTTTTTAGAAAATTCAAGATAGCATATTTCAACTCATATTGAGAGCAAACTAAATATTTTATTGCTATTGCTTTGGCTGTTGGCCGACCAACGACCAAAGTCCGGCCAAGCAAATTGGCTTGCCGACGAAAAATCCGGCCAACGCCCAACACTAACTACAACAGCCTGCAAATCTATCTTTCCGAAAATAACGTGAATTCAAAAGGTTGCCTAAATAGCAATTCTACTGAACTATCGAGGTTCCAACAATTTTGCGATAGCATAGCCTGATAGCCTGCTCAGAACTAGTAAAAATGAAGACGAAATCTGATGCAGTTGTGAAGTTAGCACCGGCAGGAAAGATATAAATTATTCATGAGCTGCTAAGCCTAAGTGAAAATGACATTTCATTTGACAAACGTTCAATCATTTCGCATCACTCTTGTCTAAATTCGTAGGTCCGGATAGCTAATAGTTGTATTCCTCCATATTGGGTTGGGTTGAAAGTCAGTGTGGGTGTAAGATTGATAGCAAGTGGTTGGGTTCGAATCGGGGAGATCGGTGTGAGTTTTGGTTTAGGTTACTTCTGTCGCATAGTCGGCTTCGGCCGGGCGTTTTGTTAGTATTTTTGTGTTTTTGATAAGGTTTATACTCGTGTTTAAAATTAATGTTTTGATAACAATTTCGTCGTCAAGTTCTTGTTTTAAAGTACAATAAACCGTTGTAATCTTTCTATCGATTTCTAGTTGGTCAGGCCGAACATTGCTCCAGCGTCACACACCACGTTTGTTCACCTGTAATCGAGTTCTAGTCTAGAGAGTAAAAGTCAGGCAACATCATTTTATTAAGATTAATATAGTCAAACTTCACATGTGGCGACCGTGTCATGTGGTAGATGTTGGAGGAGTGTGACGGTCTTGACCCTAAATTCTTTCGTGCTTTAGAAGATCGGCTTCAAGATATTCAACGGTTTTTTGAATTTTTACAAAATTTAGATTACCCGGACGAGTATAACGATTTAGTTTTGCGACAGAGGTGTTGTGAGCAGGCCCCAGTTATGGATCGGGGGGACCCGCGCGAACTTGGGGAATATACTGATCCGCCCCTCCAAGACGGGGTTCCACCTGGAACTCGGGGGGGAGCGCCCTACCGAAATTGGGGGATCCCCTATATCCCCACTACGATTCCCTTGCAAACTTGGGGGGAAAATTCTGGGCGAAATCAAAATATTCCATGTTGTATTGCTCAAGTCCCGGTCAGTAGCAGGGGTCCACCCCCCCCCCCAGTGGACCCAGGCGGGGGGTTCCTCCCAGCCCCAAACTTCGGCCTCGAGTACTCAGCAAATTCCACGGCCGTCATATTCTCAGATGTTGAATAAAACTTTTGGCCCTCCAATTCTTTCTCCCGGTCAGATGGTGCAGGATGGGGGGCGAACCCCCCAAAATTCCTCCCAACCCCCCCTTCCCCCGACGCCCACCCCAGAAATTCAGGGAGAAACTTCAGCTTCGGCTGCGGGCCTAGAACAGGTGTGTGTTGTTATTACGTCTCCTTCGGAGGAAACGGGGGGTCCGGCAGCTCCCCCGGGTCAGACTGTGCTACCATCAGAGGAGGAAATTTTCGCGGCGGCGGCTGCTGTCGTGCGGGACCCGGAAATTCGTGAGCTCCCTCGGGGACATCCTAAACGTTTGGAAAAAATCTCGGACTTTTATAAGGGGTTGGTAGACAGATTGACAGATCAGCTTGTTGCGGAGCGGCGTGCGTCTCTTGGGCTTCCACCAGAGTCAGGAGGGCTAGCGGGGGGTTCGACCCCTGCTGCACCTCAGCCCGGTCCTTCATTCTCAGTGGCCGGCCATGTCCAGTCGGAGTCGAATGGAGGGGGAGCTCCAGTCTCTCCACAGTCACAATATTCATACGGTACTGGACAGACGACAATGATTTCTACTCACAATCAGTCTCAGCAGAATTCGCGGCCAGAAAATTTTTGTTTTTGTGTGTTTTAGCTAATCTTTTGTCTGCTATGCCGGTGCCGACCCCCCATCCTCAGTGCCGGGTGTGCTCCCCAGGAAAAGTGTCAGCTGGATTGGATTGGATTTTCCGGCCATTTGCTTCGGCGCTGGTTCTGGCGCGGTTGGGTACCGCCGTGATTGGTCGGTGGTTGTAGGTGCTGGCTTCCCTACTGGGTTCCCCTCCTGCCAGGCCTCTTGAACTGTTTGCTCCAACCATGGCCTGGTCTGTGGGTGTTTGGTTGGGCGGCCGAGACTTGTTTCGGTCTGGTTGGCCGTCGGCTTGGACTTTGCGCCGCACAATGCTTCTGTGTGGTAGCCATGTGGCTTGGCACCATTTGCTGGTGGCCTCTTTGGCTTCTTATTTGGACTTTTTGGGGCGTCCTGCGCCCTTTGCCTTGATTCCATCTGGGTTGGTTGTCGGCCCAGTGTCGTGCCTGCGGCTTGCCGGCCATTCTTCTGCGTCGGTGGGCATGCCTTGCCTGCTCACCTGTTCCATCTTTGGGAGCCTCGCTCTGCTGGCCTCCCTGTCTGGCCCTTTTGGACTGTTGGGGCGCTTTGCGTCCTTTGGTTGTTTGTGGTGACTGGCGCCGTGGTCGTTGCGGCACCTGTGGTTCTCCTGTCTATTGTGCCGTGGGGCAGGCTTCTTTTGCCTGTTCCTGTCTGCCATCTTGTCGGCTCTTGGTCAGGTTTGGTCGCTGGTCTCCGGCCTTTGGAAGGCTTGGGGGCCTTTTTGCCTTTGCCTGGCGGTCTTTTGGCCTTTGTGAACTTTTTCCGGTCTACCTGCCGCCATGGGGATGCTGGGCCAGGTGGTGCACGGCTTGTCTGGCCATTAATTCGTGCCTGGTCCCAGTCCCGTTTGACTTTGGTCCTGGTTTGGTTGGGTTAGATTTAGTGAACTTTGACAGGAGACCCCTCGAGGCCTGGTACGGTCTGCTCTGGTAGGGTCCGGCTGGACGGGCATTTGACTCAGTGACAGTCTACGGTCTGGAATTGCCTCGTCTGCGGTGCTGGGGAGTAAACCGCAAGTGTCCCATCTTCTGCACACCTGTGACACTGTCCCACCACCCTACTGTTGTGATTTTTTGTATTGTTGTTTAATCAATGTATAGGTGATTGGTATCTTCTTTCGGGTTCTAGTATAATGGTTGTGATTTGCGGGGAGGGAGCCGCAGGGATTAAATTTTAAAATTGGGGTTCAATTGATGATATTTTTGTTCTTCTTTCGTCAGGGTGCCCGCCACCTCGGTTTATCCGTTGTAAATGTCGGTGTCGGTATAGTTTTATAGCTTTTCACTATCTCTTTTTCTGTCTGTTTTTCTACTAAATATGGTTACACGGTTTATGCGTTCTTTCGTATTTCAAATTTTCTCCATTTTTTCCTCGAATACTACAATTTCTTGATGACACTATTTCTTCTTTTCTTATTTTTACTAATCTAGTATTTTTGTCTGGCATTGTTAATCCTACTTCATTCCATTTTGGCTGCTACTTACATGTACAATTTTTGATTTCTTGCCTATACTGCCTTTGTTTAATACTTCTATGCATAATAATTTCTCTTGTCACATATATATTCACAATATTGGGTTTTTGTTCTTATTTCTGCTGTTGTTTCCTGTCGGTGCTCCCTACTCTTTTGGTACCTGGGTGTACTCGGGCGGGAATTTAAAAATTTCTTTTTACGTAGGTTTTGAAGTAGGTAAGTAAGTTTTTGCAGTAGTTTTGTCAAAAATGTCTCGATTCAGTTACGAGTAGTTTTACCGTTGGCCGGTTAGCATGTTAAAAAAGTTGTGTGCTCAACCGTGGTATGGTGTATGTTCACCGCAGTTGTTTACTTTTATCTTTACGTAATTTTCACAAAAGTTTTACCTTTACTAGTACCTAAGGTACCTGTGAGTAACGTACTTTTTACCAAGTCTTCTAACTTAGTGGACCCGTCCGAGGCCGCCCGGGGCCAAAAGAGGGGGTATTATGTGAAGTTAGCACCGGCAGGAAAGATATAAATTATTCATGAGCTGCTAAGCCTAAGTGAAAATGACATTTCATTTGACAAATGTTCAATCATTTCGCATCACTCTTGTCTAAATTCGTAGGTCCGGATAGCTAATAGTTGTATTCCTCCATATTGGGTTGGGTTGAAAGTCAGTGTGGGTGTAAGATTGATAGCAAGTGGTTGGGTTCGAATCGGGGAGATCGGTGTGAGTTTTGGTTTAGGTTACTTCTGTCGCATAGTCGGCTTCGGCCGGGCGTTTTGTTAGTATTTTTGTGTTTTTGATAAGGTTTATACTCGTGTTTAAAATTGATGTTTTGATAACAATTTCGTCGTCAAGTTCTTGTTTTAAAGTACAATAAACCGTTGTAATCTTTCTATCGATTTCTAGTTGGTCAGGCCGAACATTGCTCCAGCGTCACACACCACGTTTGTTCACCTGTAATCGAGTTCTAGTCTAGAGAGTAAAAGTCAGGCAACATCATTTTATTAAGATTAATATAGTCAAACTTCACACAGTTTACTATAAACTTGCCAAATTGTTGTTTAAAAGTTCTATTTATTCACTATGTACATGTTTAGCGTACATGCTATATAGTGCTTAAATATGCGGATATGTCCAACTTAAAGAAGTGGGTCAACAAAATTTCATTGGCTCGTGGGTCGCGGGTCAGAGGTCGTGGGTATCCGCGGGTCACAAAATTGCAACCCACTTCCAACTCTGGACACCCAATGAATAAAATTTTTGCTTTTTCTGCAAACTTGGTAGCAAGAAAAGATATATAATTCAAATAACTGAGTCTTATCGCAAAACTAAATTAAATATATACTTCAAATGTTAACTACCTAATGTGGAAGAATAACTTGAGTTTTAAATGTGTATACTTGCTTCTTTCTTTCTTTTTTCTATTTATAGCTAAGTTCTCTTTTCATAACCAGTTACACGGTGTTGTAATTTTTAAATCACCCAGCGTAAGCGTGACCATACAAAATGTTTTCTAAACTCCACTAGTTAGACTTTGGAAATGGGCTGGCTGTTGGCAACCATAGACAATATATATATATATATATATATATATATATATATATATATATATATATATATATATATATATATATATATATATATATATATATATATGTGTGTGTGTGTGTGTGTGTGTGTCAACCGTTGGTCAATCTTAAATCGGTCGTTCTCGTTCCCGCTAGTGATGTGGATCGGATCGTCAAAATCAATCCGATCAGCGATCCGGAGGCCGGATCGGATCGGCTTTCGGATCGCTTGATCCGGTCGGATTCCAACATTTGCTGATCTAAGCTTTTAGGTTCTCGGGGAGAATATAAGCAGCGTTATTTCGCACTTAATAAACACTAACTTGTTCAAATCTTGCGAACAGCACATATGCGATGGATTTGGAATCTAAGTCCGCAAGCAATATCCGGGCCAATTTCATAAATTATATAAGTTTGCAGGTGCAACTAATTCCACTTGACTCGCATAATCAAGTTGTCAGTGTTTCATAAAACGTTTCTTTTGACTTACAGAAATTAGGTGAGCAAGTTACCAGACTTGAGAATTGTAAGCGAACGTTCACATTAAAGTTTATACAAGCAAACTGAGTTTTAAAAAATGTTTAAAATAGCTATAAACATAAACTCCGAAAATGAAACATTGAAGTTCATGCTGTATGTAGCTGCCGTTCAAGTTTCGGTTTCAGTCTCAAATTCTCAAAATAAGATTCCAGTTTGGGTCCAGAAACAGCTAATAATCCAAAAAAAGTTAGTTTCAGCTTCGGAGAACTTAATTCTCAGCCCTATATGTAGCTTTAAACTGATAAGGTGATTTCGTATTTTCTTTAGTATATACGTTAGAAAATTCTTTGTCCGTAGCGTCCATTCTGTTCTCTATCTTCCGAAATTTTACTTCAACAATTTTTCATAATTCCTTTTATGATTTGTTTGTCGGAATAATAAAATGAAGCTAGCTCAGTCACATTGGTGTGTAAGATCCAGACAATGCAAATCCGACTTGAAAATAAGTTTCATCTAGCTTTTTTAAAGAAAAAGCTCTGATCGCCGGATCGGATCGACAAATAATTTTTTGGATAGGATCGGTTAAATTTTTTCCCGCCGATCCGATCAGATCCACATCACTATTGCCCGCCAACAGGAAAACTTTCGGATGAAACTGAAACGTCAGCGCTCTAACCTTAAGACTGACCAAAAAATGCCGGACCCCAACTTTGATGTTTGCCCTGAGTTTATACATACCTATATGAAGATAGCCTATTTAAAGTACATATTTTTAGAAACTCAGCAGAAGGAAAGTCTCTGGAACCCGCGCCCATGTTTATTTCCGAAAATCGGGTCGTACCCGGTCGAAACTATGTCTAGGTTCCTAAACTGTACAGCAAGATTGGCTAGTCGTGCAGTATCGCAGACAAGATTTTGGATTCTGCGGGTCAAAATCGGAGGGGTACAAAAATTCGATCGGTTTGAACAAAACTTGCGCGATTTGTCTGTGATCGCACCCGGTTCGAAAAAGAAATGGATTTACTGGATCGGTGCCCTAAAAACCCAGATAAAATGATCTTACTTGGCACAATAATTGTTTGGCAGGCAATTTTCATTTTACCGGTAGCAAAGCGATAAAATATTCGGCCTAATTCCGGTTCTAACCTTTAAAGTTTAATTTATTTGACTTTTGTTGAGATAATAGCTTTTTCAAATCCGTGAATGAAATGGAATGGGAATGTTAAAGGATTGTCCAGTGCGCTGCTACCGTGCCAAAGTAAAGTAAAATGAAAACAATCTTTATGTCAAAACGTTTCTAGCCAGGTTTGAGAGCACCTTTTCCCGAATGGATACCCCGAGGCTACAAGATAAATCAATTTTTGGTTAAACCGAACAAACTTTTGTGTAAATAGCAATTTGGACCCGAATCCCGAGGAATCCAATCAGCATAACTGCACGACATGCCGGGAACATGGACAATGGCTTATCCAACGTGAACTATATTTTAACTTTAGCTTCAAGTTCTCAAGTTCAGGCAAATATTTGCCAAACCGCAAAATGCATGTTTCAATACCAGCACTTGGCATCTCTTAATAAACGCGCTTTTTAATTGGCAATGATCTGAATTCTGAACAGTGCCGCAACACCCGAGTGGTTAACACGTTCGACTTCGGATCTTAACACGTTCGACTTCGGATCTTAACACGTTCGACTTCGGATCTGACAGGCAAGTGGTTCGAATCCCAGTTGTGACAAGGACCTCACAAATCCCCTAATCCTGTCAGATGTTATTCCCGTAGGTAAGGTTTCGTCGAATTTTAGAACTTTTTGAGATTTCGAATTTGAAGTACTAAAAGGATATCTAAATTACCAGTTTCAATTACATTCTAAACGCATTATTTATTACAACAAATGTAAAAACCAAACAGTAGAAACACTCGCGTTAACGGAAATGGCTTTACAAAATGTTTGCAAGAATGAAACAAAATAGATTAACAAATAAGGTATTAACATCCAAAACCAAAACAAGTGCGAGTGTGAGTGGATCAGTGGCCACGCAAAAGAGTACAATATTTTTTAACAAACTTATACAATTTTAGAAGGTCTTTCAATTTTCATATCAGAATATGATGATCCAAGGTTACAATATCACCTACAGTCACAACAGCCACGACGAAAGTGTTGAAATTCAAAATTCGAAACCCTATTTTTCATAATACTTTTGGGCTATTCGAAGATTTCTAGAGGAGTTTTGGAGAAGTTGTTCCAATCCTGCTTCTTTCACATAAAAGCCAACCTGGTGTGTTCTAGTAAATCTCCAAAAGATCTATTCAACATTCAACAAAATACAACCACATAGAATATATACAAATTTGACATGTATATCTAAGATTCACGGAAACAAAAGCATCACCCATGATGTACCGGGGCCTGGCTTCGGCCCCATGTAGTCAGATACCAATCCCGATGGTTAGCCTCCGTTCCTGGAGCCAAAATTTAACGAAACTTCGTGAATTTGATAACTTCTGGCTGTCTGCAATTTTGAAAGTATATACACACAAGTAGTGTTTCAGTGTTGTTTTCTGTTGTGTACTGTTGCAAATAATTTTTTCTCATACACAAAGAGAATATCTACTAAAATTATAGCAAAAATTGAATTATAAAAGTTTCGAAATTTTAGTTTTGGACCCCCTCACTTTCAAGGCTACAGTTCCGACTCCGGTGCATATCTTCCAATCACATATATTGCTAAGGGTTACGATAGGTACGATAAGTAAGTTTCAAGCGCAGAAACCAATCGACTAGCTGTTTAAAACCAATATGGAACTAACCTATAAATTGCAACGTATGTAGATGTGAATGTTCCTGCAGTAAACTAAATATGACATTAATTTTCCAACACTAGGTTAAGCCTCCTCCGAACAGTTATATACACGAGGTACGGCACACAGCTAAACTTAAAGTTCCCATGTTTAGTCCTCGAACGTGTGACAAAATTTTTTAGAGACACGAAACCCTTCGCACACTAGCTATATAAGCAAGTACAGACAAAATATACCAGTAGCAGTTGTATATCCCGTTTCAGAATCGCCACTAGCTCACATCCTAGAACAATGTTTTAGAGATGTAAAAGCAACTGCAAGTTCTAGAGAACAAGGAAATTGTTATGCACTGTACATTCA
Organism: Trissonchulus latispiculum; assembly: GCA_030248195.1. Classification (NCBI taxonomy): domain Eukaryota; kingdom Metazoa; phylum Nematoda; class Enoplea; order Enoplida; family Ironidae; genus Trissonchulus; species Trissonchulus latispiculum. Next base: position 21,418 of record JASAND010014852.1, read on the forward strand.
AAAAACAAAAATACTATTTATCAATGTTGTATGCATTCAGAATGCCGACTGCTTTCTCCATAGTTAATGCTCCATCGCAGCTGACTAACTCAGGGCCGTCAGGTCCTTTCAAAACCATCATATTCAATTTTGACAGCCGGGAAACGGCGCTCTCACAGGCCGACGTCCGTGCCTTTCGCTTTTGCTGATCGCGACCGCGCCCAATCAAAATCTTGCATACAGTCACGTGACAAATGAAAGGCGTCAGTCCGTCTGGGGGTAATTGATCATCAGATAGCAGTACTGGAAAAGCACGAATGTCACAGGCGAGGCCTAGAGAACAACACGTCTCACGTAATCTTTCCGCTATTGAAGCATTTCCAGCAAAACCCTCCACCTGTAGTCTAAGCAATTTCAGATTCAACAGTTCGTGACTGTATATAGTGGTACAGTCTTGCACACTGGAAGCTGCTGTGGCAGCAGCAGAAGATGTAGCTATACCGCCAGATTGAGCACGAATGGTCTGGCGCCGCTGTTGCAAAATTTCGTCCTTTCGTTTGAGGACCAACTGTTCAGGCTCAGGTCCCTCTGCTACCATTAGATCAGGTTCCAGTAGGCGACGAACAGCGGCCACACACGCCTGTTCCTTGGCCGCCTTTATCGGTCCAGCATGAATACGGGCCACTTCCACCGCAAAAATCTTAATCACCCCAGTCAAATCTTGGTACTGAAAATCCCACGGGACTCCGGCATGATCACAGGCAATGATCAATTTTTCCAGATCAGAGCGACTGTCCGGTACCTTAGCCAGGGTCTCACGAACTGCCTTCAGCTTGTCCTCTTCCAACTGAAAAACGGGTAGCATAGGCTGCCCACCGCTAGTGTCTGCAGAAACCGCAGCGGCGCTGTTACGAGCTTCGATCTCATCCAAGCCAAGGGCAAAGGCATCGTCTTGAATGTCGATGGGTTCCTGCTGGAGATGAATCACTGCATACAGCATGGCCTCCGTGATGGGGACATCCGAGACGAATACTCGGATCCGATGGGTGTTGGGATCATCGTATAGGGCTATGTTATCCTTCAGCAGATGCTGAATAGCATCAGCCGTTACCAGACGCCTGGCTTCGGCAACCTGAGCCCGGCTGGCAACATCTGGGCCGTCAAAGGATCGGCGAGTCACCAGGACACCGGCTACCATCACTGAAAACAGTTCCTTCCGAACGTGGTCTCGCAGATGGCGTCGGTCGATTCGAAAGGCCACATCAGCTTCAGCGCAGACAGTGTCCATAGTCTGTAGGGCGCCCACTGTCTGCTGTACCTTCGTGTGCAGACGAAGCTTGATACGCAATGTGCGAAGCAGGACCTCATGCTCTGCAAACATGACATGTTCCGGGCCTTGCCAGCCCAATGTTCGTTTATTGGGACTGGTATAGAGGGCATAGCGACCGCGTGGGAATGTACCGCGTCGAATTTCCAGATCCTTGCGCTGCATAATTTCACAGGCCTTCGTTGCAGTCAATAGCTTAACTGTCTGCTTATCACTGAGATACACTGAACGAGCAATCACCACATCATCTATGACCAGCCAAGCTTCGCGACGATCGTCCAACTCAGTACCCTCAAAATCTATATACCAGGACACCTTAGCTCGATTACAGATCCAATTCAATTTCTCGACAGGTCCGTGACGACTGGGTGAGATCGTCAGCTCCGCACGAATGATATTAATGGTACGAAGCTTACCCTCCAGTAGCGGATCGTCACGCGAGTCCGCAGAGCCGGAAGCAGGCGTGCCAATTATGGAGGAAGGGGCAGAAGGCTGGGGCACATGGCGCGGAACCAGAACTGGAACCGGGTCAACCTCAGGACAATCCTCATTTTCGGTCAAATCAACCACAAAAATTCTGGCGGGAGGAACGGGTAACTCTTCAATGTCGTTGTCCCCATCGTTGGGCACCGATTTGCGTTTTCTGGTCGCTTCACCGCCATTAGTATTGGTGTGACTGTTGGGTGAGTCTAGTGATATTTGAACAGTAGAACTTCCGTTAGAAGTTGACGATCTTGGAGGAGAAACAACAACACAATCAGAATCACTTGGCGCATTTGGATTAACGCTGGACATGTAAACAAAAGAATGCTAAAACAGGAATTAAAATGTAACATATCATTAACATGGAGATCAAACAAGAATAGCGTAGTCGTACCCACCCGACAATCAACTTAAGGGGGTGTGATTCTTTCTTGCCACATCATTTGCAGACAGACCAAGTCAAACTAAAAATTGATGAAACTCTTCAAACAACTTCGGATCAAGTAATTCTCCCCCGCACGGTTTACCACTCATTCAAAACGACCAATTTTGTGGTGTATTCCAACATATGAGTGATTGATTGGAAATAAAATTTCAAAAAATATGTATATATTAAAATTTTTAAGTTTTCCAAGGGGGGACTAAGTGGAATCAAAATTTTTTGTCGTTGATCTTGCCAAAATATTGTATGTATACAGTGGTTTTCTGGGTCGCTATATGTAACCGTTATACTGATCGAACAAAAAGCTGAATCGAAAAAACGACTTCAGATTCTTCGAGTTATACAATTCAGAAAACATCCATTACAACGTTTCGGTAAAATTAACAACATTTTTTGGTTCCTCTTAATGTTGGTCCACCATTAACTAAATCAAAAATTTAATATTTTATTACCAATCAATAAAGGTGTTGAAATGCACCTACACAAAGTTTGTGCTAATTGGTCAAATTTTGCTGAAGTTAGCATCAAGTACACTCCCCCCAATGGAGGCTATTTACTTGCTCCATAACTTCTCTCAGCATTAGCAGTGCAACCATCTGCGCAATCGATATTTCCCTTTCGTGCAGGTTATTCTTATTAGGGGCGGATCCAGGAGGGGGGACGCCCATCCTTAGATTTGAAGGTAGGAAAAATTAAAGAAGAAATAGAAACAAATGGAAAATACCAAAAAAATTTCTAGCCGTCGGCGTAAAACTTCTTTTTAGCTGCAATTTCTTGTGTTTAAAAATAGAAGAAAGGGGAAAATACCAAAAAAATCTCCTGCCGTCGGCGCAAATTTTCCACTTATTAGTTGCACATTTCTTGTGTTTAGAAAGAAAAACCTTGAAATATATACATCCGAATCAGTGTTTTTTTTTGCTCAACAAAGTGCGCAATGACACACTTTTTTTCTGAAATTAGCAAAAAATTTTGGGCTTGTGCGCACGCGTGCGCACTTTCTCTAGCGGAACAAAGAGAAAATTATTGAAAATTAGTTGTTCTAAGTGCTCAGAAAATTGCTTCTGGCTCACAATTTCACAAAAATCTCTTGTTTTTTCCTGCTGGGGGCTCCGCCCCCAGACCCGCGTACTTACTTTTATACAACTGCTATAACGCTAAGTTGTGACTTAACATTCACTAAACATGCTAACATTAATATACAAACACCCGTGGCCTAATGTATGAGCTAATCTAGCTTGTGTATATATTATTGTGCAACTCGCATTGCTCATGTTATGAAATAATTTTAATGTTTGTTTGGCAGTTTTTAAGTTTTTTTTAAGTTGTTAGGCAAGTTTTAATATAATATAATACAGAACAAACATTCACAGGAGGTTTCAGCTAGGATTATGTGTTCTATCAGTGCTTTCTTACCCACCGACGCTTCAAAAAGCATTTAAAAATAGATATGCCCCGGGCTGAGCCCTGAAAATTCAAAGTCATGGAAAAGTCAAAGATAGGAACCTTGAATCATTTTTTGAAACTATATACGTAATTTTCGATGAAATTTCAAACCAGCATTTATTTTTGTTTTTATTAAAAGCAGTGAGGAATCTTGAAATGAAAATAACTTAAAAATTGCCAATAGTTTCATCATTTCGCTAAATACATATACAGAAATCAAATTTACTTCAACAAATAAAACTTTTTGAGAGTTATGATAGTGAAATGTTTGCTATGTATTTTTGAAATCTATATATTGCTTCTGGGGCTCAGCCTTCAGACCCCCCGTTCCGAAGTAGGTTGGGTTTCCTAATCCACGTTAAGTTCTGGCATCTTATATATAACCTGCTGGAGCTCCGAAAGTTGTAGTAAAGTCAGGTAATTACAAATAAATACAAAACAGCAATTATATGCGAAATTATAGCTTTTTTCTGCTATGCGCACTTTTTTAGCAATTTGCGCAAAAAATTTTGGGGCAGTGCGCAGAAGAGCGCAAAAGTGTCCGAGCAAAAAACACTGATCCGAATTCCAGGAGAAAATTTCTATTTTTGCCTAGTAAGAACATGTAATATATCTCTCTACACTAGCGTAGCCAGAAAAGGTTTTCGGGGGGGAATGCAAAAACTTTCCGAAGGATCTGGGGGCAGCAACTCCAGAAGCTGAGAAATTTTCTATTTCCTGAAATGACCTTCGTAGAAATTTTACAGAGCAAAATACTAGGGCCCTAGCACGTGTTGATGCACCCAAATGATGGCCAAGGTACACCAAAAGGGTATATATTTGGTACGCATTTTGGGCTACAAAAACACGTATTATGATAGTACGATACACTTATTTCGCGCCGAAGGCGCGAAAAGTTTTTGAAAAATGGGCGTTTTACACATGTCAGGGAAAAAATTCCTGGGGGGTTCCACATTTTCGGGGGAGTTCCCCCATTCCCCTGTATCTCTAAACAGTTTCTCGGTTCTTAAAACAAGAATTGAAGATTTGAAGAATGATTTTTCTAGCAAAAAATAGGAAAATAAAGAAATTTTTCCAACCGATATGACGTTATTTCTGTTCAAATTTCGCAAAATTTCACCGAGATAGTGTCAGTAAGCTGGACTTATTCTAAGGAACTTTCTTGGGGATCTTGGGAGGTGGGAACTCTCAAAAACTGTCTAAAAATATGTTAAAAATTATGCAATTTATTGAATTAGTTGACATAAGGTTCTTGCCTTTTCCCAGGCTCCCGAGTTTGCGGTCCATGAAGGGCCGCATTCAATGACGGATCGAGGCGGCAGTGATACTACATAACTGCAGCCTGGTTAGGCTATACTATAATGTGTAAATGCCGTCAAGGTATGCTTGCCTCGGTTGTTTTCTTTACCATATAATTGCTGAGGTAGATGCACTGATGTCTGATGAGGCGGACGCATTATCTTCAAAAATTGTGGCTTGAGGGTGCCCTCGAGGTGCCACGTCGCCAGTAAGCTGGTTGAATGTCCCTCACATCCTCGGAGTATACGTATACGTCCAATCGTTCGTGTCAACTGACGGCGTACTGGTCATGTCAAGACAGCAGGTCGGTCGCACAAGCCATGGAGGATCAGTGACCCACATCCCCCTTAAACCTAGTCGGTCGCTTCCTTTTGGGTCACTTGATCTGGCTGCAGCATCCGCTAAGTATTAAATCTGCGAGACTGGCTCCCATATTGCCTCTGGGCAGACTGGCCGAGAACAGACAGACAGACAGACATAAGGTTCGAACGTTTGATGCATAGGCAAAAAATCAATTTTTGAGAATTTGTTAACTATGATACCAAAGTAGAGTGTATTTTGAACACTTTTTGCTTTGCAGTCCACTTGGGACCTCAAAACTTGAAAAGAGAGAGCTTAAGGTGCTGGTTCGGGTTCGTGTATTTTTGGGCTGTAAAAGTGCAATTGTCATTGAAATTCGTTCAAATTTGCTACAATTACATTATTTAGCCTATAAAACATTTTAGAAAAATCGCGGCTTCAAAATTTGAGTTTTGGAGAAATTAGCTTTAATCCGCCATAACTTGCACTGTGGCCACCCTACAAAGATGAACTTATAGTCATTCGAATCCTCTCACCAAGACCTACATCTTTGCTCTTGAGAGTATTCTTGGATTCGTTAAGGTTTAAGAGATAACAGCGAAAATTGATTTTCGAGGTCCAAAACCGGACATTTTTCGAAAAATCAAATATTGCAAGATTTCGACAGCTTCAACGGCTTTGGTCCGTCGGTCAAGTATTGTCCATATTTGTAGTCCTAAAGGACATGCCATGTCCAACGGATAGCTCTCTGCGGCTTCTCAGCCTTCGCACAGCAACGAAAATGTGAAATTTTGAAAATCTCAACTAGATTGTTTTGAACACGGATTTCTCTCAACTCATGCAATCAGTTAAAAAATGGCTTTACCCACGTATTTTCGAGACAATTGCCGAGGGCTATTTTTCATGGTTTTGCGTTTTGTCTTTCAGTTCGAGAGAAATAAGCGTCCAAACTTGAAAATTTTGACGAAAATCGGACAAAGTTTACATTTTTCTCAAAATCTTGAGATTCTTTTCTCGTTAAACAATTTCAGAAAAACTAGCCCTCGGGAAGACGTTTCTTTTGAAGTCTGAACTGGTCGCTTTTCTTTAGGTTTGCCACACTTCGAGAAATCTGTGTTCAAAAATTATTTTCATGTTATTGCAAGTTGTTATTAAAATTTCATGTTGTTCAAGCCGAAGAGTTGAAATGAGACAGCTATACTGTACCTAGTTGTAACAAGCACATTCTAAGCTTTGAAATGATATAAAAATTATCGTTGAACACCAAAAATTGAGCAAATTACAGTCTTTCAAAATTTGCTGCAAATACCCGAACCAGCACCTTAATATTGCTTCTATCGTTCTGTAGAGTCCTTGAAAGGGTGACCTTGACTACATGCGTTAAAGATGGAAAAAATGAAAAGTTAGGTTAAAAAAGAGATTGTGGCAGAAAAGCTTTCGCTGTATGGAAGCCACTATAGAGTGCAAATATATAACCCTTCTGGTACAATCCTGTTGAGTATCGGTTTTAGCATTTTTCAAAATCAAAAGTTGGAAAATCTGTGCTTTAAGGTGCTGGTTTCCTTTCGGGTATTTTTCACTCATACGGCTTTAATCTTTTACTTCAATGACTAAAACTTACAACAGAACCTATTTCCGTGCTCTTTAACATTCTGGGACCAGTCCCGTATTTTTAGGCCAAAAGATAAGAAAGTTTTGGTTTTTGGCCTTAGGCTCCCAGTAGATAGTCGGGACACGGGATTGGTTGTTATAGCTGGAAAGAGGACAAGAAAATGAACATTTTTGCTTTTACAACTTTTGAGCTATCTCCAGTCAGTGGTTAAGTCAGTACAGCAAAAAACTGTTTTGAGGGTCAAAAAATGGCCATTTGTGAGGAAATCAGTTTTTTCAAAATTACTGCCACATGTTAAGGACAAAGTTGGCTTATTTATACTCAATCCAAACAGTGCCTAAATGCACATTTTATGAATGCCTATTAGCCGAACTTTATTGCTTTAAGCTAGAGATTTGGCCGCAAAACCATTTTGGCGAACCTGCGATTATTTTGTTTCGAACATAGATTTCTCAAAAACTACTCAAAAGATTCCGGAGATTTTTGGCAGAATCGAAATTCGTACTTCTGCGGGGTGAAGTTTTTCTTAGTTTGAGCTAAAACAACTCCAGTTGCGAGAAAACTGAATACAAAGCTACGAAATTTCGTGTCGCCGCACATTTGCCGGATTTTCCGAAGTATTGAGGCTTGTTGAGCCAAATCCAAAAAACGTCCCTCGGCCCATGTATGATAGCACAAGAAAACGTTTGGCCGATTCTTCAGTTTTGAGAAATCCATGTTCAAAAATATTTGGTCTATACGTATTCATCCTGTTAGATGTCAGCACTTCTGAAAATTTCTGCTATTTTTTGCTAATTTTGTCAGTTCCGTAAGCTCATGTGAATCTACAGATAATAAACTTTAAAACTATATATAAAGCTGATTCCAACACCCAAAAATGCTAGTTATAGCGTTTGAAAAAAATCACCACGAAACCACTGCACTAAAGGATACCACCACCACCTTAAGAACCATGAACTTAAGGCAGCGATGTTCCATTCTCAACTATGTAAGTTACACATATGGTTGCACTCTACGCATACATAAAATTCTGATGAAGGTGGTCGCAATTTGCTATTGTCGTAACGAGGTCAAAATCCGTTACAAAAAGTCTGCACATGTTATCCGAGCACTGTGGTAAAAGCAAACGCTCCAGGTTTCAAACTTTTCTGTCTTGTCGGCTCCTTTGATCTCTTATGAGTCAAAATAGTCAATTTCGACATTTTCATAATGTTGTTCAGCGAAGCTGGTCCATATTAGTGCGCGAACCTAGTCTCCTGGCATTTACAACGTGCCCCTCCCATATTAACGTTTTAAAACCTAGTTCTCTGTCCATTTACTGGCATTTTTTAGGGTTTTGAAAGTGGGGGGGGGGGCGAGGGAGGGGGAAGTGGGGGGCTTCCGAAAAGTGGAGGGGGCGAGCCCAAGTTAAAATATACCGAAATTTTTAGCGAAAAATTACTTTTTAAGGTAAAAACGCAAAAACTCGCTGTTTTTAAGCTTAAAATGAGCTTATAAGTCCACAAATTAGCTAAAAATTGAGAAAATTTTTGAAAATTTGACCTCAAAAATCTAATTTTTTGACACTTTTGGGCGACCCCCAAAAAGTGGGTGGGGGCTTGCCGAAAAGTGGGCGGGGGGCGAAAGTGGGGGGGGGGCTCCGAAAAGTGGAGGGGGAACCGAAAAGTAGGCCCCCCAACGCCAGAATTACAACCTAATTTCACCCATATTGCATTTTTCATGCTCCATCGGAATATTTTTATTCTTGTCCTATTTCATTTTTAAGGTTCCTCGTAAACCTTAAGTAAAAATGCCAAAGTCTTATAAAAGAAACTTTAAAAATTCCTCCGATCATTCATTAATCGCCAACTGAAGGTACACAACAAAGCAACTTGAAAGTTCTTCCTTTTTCTTTATTTTGACAGAAATCCAACATCCAATATCCATGGATGCAATAGTTTAGTTGCTGTACTTATTATTTGTAGGTATACGACGTCAATAATAGACCGTGCACTTCAGCATAGACCGATGTACTTCAGTAGCAGTTTACTGCAGCGCAATCAGATGCAAACTATACTGTCAATGAAGAAAACGTATATGGCATGATTTGTAATGCTCTGCCGTACTTATATGCAAACTTTCGGATGATTACAGCTTATCTGTAGCTAGGTCGGTAAAGGAAACTCATACGCCACGATGATTTGTAATGCTCTGCCGCACTTGCATACAAAATTTCGGACGATTGCATCTTACCTGTAGCTCTGCCATTTTTAGTGGGGGGTGGGGGCCCCCACTTTTCGGTTCCCCTCCACTCTTCTGGGTTTATTTTAGGCAAAAATAAGTGGGGGGAGTGGGGGGGAGGAGGTCAAAAAGAGGGGGATAAATTGGGCCAAAAATGCCGTATAAACAGCGTGTTTTCCACATACACTGCTATAACTACTCTTAAAAGTGCTCAAAAATCAAGTTTTAGCACCAAAAAAGGCGATTTTTGATCAAAAATTTCCGGAAAAATTATTTTGACCAAAAATCCTAAAAATTTGACAATTTCTGGGCACCTTAGGGTGAATGGGGGGGAGCCCAAAAAAGTGGGGGTGGGGCCGAGTGGGGGGGGACCCAAAAAGTGGGGGACCCCCCCCCCCCGTAAAGTAAACCCAGACTTTTCGGAGCCCCTCCACTTTTCGGAGCCCCCCCCACTTTTCGGCAAGCACCCACCCAGTTTTTTGGGGATCGCCCAAAAGTGTCAGAAAATTAGGTTTTTGACGTCAAATTTTCAAGAATTCTCTCAATTTTTTAATTTATGGATTTATCAGCTCATTTTAAGCTTAAAAACAGCGATTTTTTTTCGTTTTTACCTTAAAAATGCTAATTTTTCGCTAAAAATTTCGGTATATTTTTACCTTTGGCTCGCCCCCCCCCACTTCCCCCTCCCGAGAAGTCCCCCACTTTCAAAACCACAAAAAATGCCAGTAGCTAGTTATAGACCGTGCTGTATTTCAGCAGCACTCTACTGCAGCGCAACCAGATGCAAACTTTACTGTCAGTGAAGAAAACTTATGCGGCACGACTTGTATAGCTCTGCAGCATTTGTATGCAAAATTTTGGACGATTGCAACTTATCTGTAGCTAGTTATAGGCCGTGCTGTACGTCAGCAGCACTCTACTGCAGCGCAACCAGATGCAAACTTTACTATCGGTGAAGGAAACTCATAGGCCACGACTTGCAATGCTCTGCTGCACTTGAATATAAAAAATTTCGGACGATTGCAACTTACCTGGAGCTAGTTACAGACCGTGCTGTATTTCAGCAGTAATCTACTGCAGCGCAATCAGACGCAAACTATGGTGCCAATGTAGCTACGTTAATTTGCCATGTCCTGAGCTATCTACACAACCAATTTAACACGTTTTACCGTTTAGAGTAAGCCTACAACCAGCGTTCTGTGGTTGGTGCTGCAGCACGATAGCAGCACCGCACCGCGCTGCGACAATGTTCAACGGGCTCAGCGACCCCGATAACCCTTTTATGGGTCCCACTAGACAACCCAAAACAGCATTAGGCCTATTTTTGACTTTTTCCTCTAGAGTTGCAGTTGGGACTTGGAAATAAATTTTTCCATAATGGCTATTTGGCCGGACCAAGTTGGGGCGGCCACCTGAAAGATCCCGGCCAGATACGTATCGAAAATCGCCCTAGCTATTCCAAGGTACCCCACCCAAAGTTTAATCCGCTTGTCACTAGCTTCGTCCCCGAACCCTGCAGATATGACACAAAACTGGCCAGGTGGCATGCCGGGCAGGGCAGTGAAAAACTAGCAAAAGGTTCACTTTCGGGGTATTACGTTCAGAAAAACCAAACTTCATCTGCTGAAAATGCCCACATCGTTCTATCATTAAGTCAGAAAATTGCACTTTTCCAAGCGTGACTTACACAAAAACACAAACAGATTTAACTTGTAAGGAAGCGAACATTTTCAAAGTGGAAATTTTGACTAAAACTTTTTCGCGACTTGTAGTACTCGTGGTGCTGATTCCAGCGATACCAAATTTGTCTAGTTTCGCTGAGTATTTAGCTGGCGCAGTGCTTGAAAGGGTCTCGCGCTGAGCCTTTTACGCCCATATTATAGGGGAGCGCTAATTTAATCGAAAGCTTCCTTGGAGAAAATACGGAATTAAATTTTTTCAAAAGCTCGAGGAAAAAAGATTTCCTAAAATCGTGTGAATGTACTGATTATACGCTTTAAAACGACTTAAGGGGGGCTACAAAAGGTTTGCCCCGACTTTGTTCGATTGGCCTACTTTTTGGCGAAGATGTAGAGCATGGGTGTGGTCAAAAAAATATCGGGTACTGAGATCTTAGCTGCCTCCAGCCATGTGCAGCCGTCGCGTTTATGTGTCCGACCCCCGTTTTTCACAACTACCAACATAATTAATTAAAAATCTCTGCTGGATGCAAGACCCTAGCTTCAAAGTTGCCATTTGCAAATATGATTTGGCACATGTGCCCCTATCTGCAGAAAAATACTAGACGTCTATATCTTATCTGCATCTCTGGGAATTAGTCTTCAAAGTTGAAGTTTCGGCCAAAATTTAAAAATTTTTGGCTAACGAAAGGAAAATTATATTACTGGTGCGAGCTATAAGGCTGTAATTTGGCACAGAAGGCGGCCCTATAGGAGTACTCATTTGTGCCAAATGGCAAGAAATTCTGCCGCGTGAAAAAATTTTTATGCCAACTTTAATCTTCAAAAATTGCCAAATGATTGTCACAAATGAGTACTGATATTTTTTTGACCACACCAATGCTCTACATCTTCGCCAAAAAGTAGGCCAATCGGACAAAGTCGGGGCAAGCCGATTTTAGTAGCCCCCCCCCCCTTAAGGGGGGTCCATATTTGGGTCATTGTTTCTACTTTCTCCGATCTCGCTGATTTTTACATACGTATGGAACCTCATCCATTTCTAAGGCGTATATTAACCCAGATCTACGCTAAGCGTAGCGTAGTTTTAAGCGTAGATTCAAACCGTAGACATAAAGCATCTACGCTTGCTTCCTTTCCTTTGTGAATGTTTTCGCACACGTTTTTTATAATGCTGGCTTTTGACAAAAATTGCTGCCGTCATTCAAAGCACTTCTTGTTACAAAGGTTTTTTATAAAGCTAACATCCAAAAACACCAAATCTTTGCTTTGCACATTGGAAAGTAGCTACGGTTTCAAGAAAGTATCTACGCATACCGTAGATTAGGCGTAGATTAAACTTGATATACGGTAGTAAAATGGATGGGGTTCCTATCTTATTGTCCAAACGGTATATTTTAACGAGTTTTTGAAATTAAAGTCGTACGTCTTACGGTTGTCGTGTAATTTTACCTCACAGTTGAGATTTCATGTGTTAAACATAGGAAATTTAAAAAGTTGTCATTTTTTCGCGTGCGCAAAAAAATCTTCCGACAAACCTTGATGAAGTTTTTTAACTTTTAACCGCAGTTTAACATTTTAGCGTTATTTTAATGTATAATTTGTCCAGATTCATCAACGTTTGTCGGGAGATTTTTTTGACGCACGCGAAAAATGACAACTTTTTAAATTTCCGTAGTTTAACACATGAAATATCAACTTTGAGGTAAAATTACACGACAACAGTAAGACGTACGACTTTAATTTCAAAAAGTCGTTAAAATATACCGTTTGTACAATAACATATGTAAAAATCAGCGAGATCGGAGAAAGTCGACAAAATGGACCATAGGTGTACCTTGAGAAATCGTTGGGGGAGGGGGTAGCCGAAATTAGGGTGGGTGGGGTCAGCCGTTTTGAGGTGGGGTGGGGTCTGGAAAAATCGAATTGGGGGGGGGGTAAAAAATTTTTTGGTCAAAAATTTAGAAAAAATTCGCAAATTTGCTAAAAAAGCGTTATTTCCAACTAAAAATCAAAAACATTTCTTCATTTTTGCTCATTTTTTCGAACAAACTTAGATTTTTTGCAAAAATTTCGAATTTTTCCAAAAAATTTCGAATTTTTACTAATTTTGAGGCAAAATTTTCAAAATTTTGAGGGTGGGGTCTGGCAAATTTGGGTGGGTGGGGTCTGGAATTTGGCCATTTGGGGGTGGGGTCTGCCTCCAAAATTTTGAGGGTGGGGTCGGCGCTTTTCCATTTGGGGGGAGGGGTTCCCCCCCCACCCCCCCCCAGGTACACCTATGAAATGGACCCCCCCTAAGCCCTATCCAACTCCCAAAACTGTGAAAATTATAGCATTTCAATTTCAAGTATCACTGCACAAAAAGATATATATATAACCTAAGTTCTGAAATCCCCGAAGAACGCTGTGCCAAAGTGTGGTGGTAACGTACTTACCACCTACAAGTGACTTCACCAAGACAATTCCTCGGAGCCGATAATTAATCGACATAATAGCAAGAAATAAAGAGAAAATGGTATTCCGGCGGAGACGGAAATTTTTTGAGAATGGATCATATAAAACAGAAAATTCTACTGTTTTGTTTCCACAATTAAAATAATAAATCTTCTCAAAATTCATGAAAAAATAGGAAATGTAGAAATTTTAGGCAAAAATAGGAAATTGAGTCCTTCGTCGCATGTAAAATACATATGAGTACTCTCAGGCTTGTTGTACAAACACGGAAACTAGCCTGTAAAATGCATATGAGTGGCGTTGAGGTTGTAAATTAAGGAAAACAAGTTGCAACGGCTTAACATATGAGCCTGTCCTAACGAGGCTCATATTGGAGTATGTCATAATAGAATTTGTCTATATTTGACCTTCATATAAATAGAACGTAAAGCTTTTCATTACAAAATTGTCCTTCACACATCTTGTCGCTAAGACATTATACTGTGCATACGCATTATACGGCATGCCACTCTGCGCTCTGACTTAGAGCCAAGTGGGGAAAGCATTACGTATGTGAGAGTAGTGTGTCATAGTGTTCCGAGAATACAGTAGGTGTACTATAGTGCTTCCGGAAATAGTAGGTGCCATGGTGTTTCGGGAAACATCAGCTTGCATGTACAGTTCAACTTGAGGTGTCGCAGTTCACTTCGTTCAGTCAATTTCTTTCCGGCCACAATGCTAGCATGTTATATATGTCTATTCATTCGTTTTTCTTTAGTTAGTTAGTTAGTTAGTTATGGTGAGCTAGCTGCTGCCGCTGCTAGCAGCCGCCCGCTAGCTGGTGAGCTATCGCGAGGCCTCTCCACAGAGACAACCAAGGCCGATAACTCCGCTCGTGTCGGGGTTATCCACATTGGATGTAGGAAGCTTAAAACGGAGTGTCACCCCCACAGTTTTACCTGCCGGTAAGCTGGACAAACCATTGAAGTCAGCACAGAAGGCTAAACATTTACACCTAGTGAAGTGAACCGGTGTGGTTTCCTCACTGAGGCGGTACTGACCTGTCCTGGTCGAACTCCTTACGTCCTTTCTGTTGTTCCCCGATTTGTCACCAGATAGCGGGTAGGCATACCTGTTTTGGGTCGTGCTGATGTTGTTAGCATGGCCTTTCATTTGCAAGGCTGCTAGCTGGTTACCTGTAGAGGCGAGCTTCCCTGACTCGATGGTGTCTGTCCTTTGAGTGTCGTCGCATTCTGTGACGCGTTGTGTACAAATCTTAGTTACCAAGTCGTGAATGTGTTGTCCAAAACGATGCCAGCATACGGGATCCACTGAATCACCTTCGTCCGTGAGTAGATCCCCTATTTTATAATGCAGATCTGTAACATGAACAGGTGGGCAGGGAGCGAACTTTGAATTTTATGGTGTGGGAAAATCGAATCCAGGCTACATTTTAGCTGAACCCCATAGAGCAAAGTTCGAATCTCGTGCTGGAAGCACAATTGCAATTCCCAGGTCCTAAGTGAATTAATTTTAAGATGAAGCTGTGATAGGGTGATAGAGGAGAGTGGGGCCGCTCCACTCCCAACCCCCTTTTAAGGTTAATGTTTCGAGGATAGTTGTCCCTCCCATAATGTACATAAATCCTTCGTACCTCGGGCACGGAATTTTTTAATTCTTCTCCTCCCTCAGTGGAAAATTTGGCCCAGGGTAGAGTAGGTTGGGGATCGGGAAAGTAAGAGAGGGTCCGTGATTACCGGGGCCGCAATCACCGGGCCTGTCTTACAGGGATAACACTATATACTGGAGGGCTTCAGTATATAGGGGGCCTACACCAAAAGTAGCCAGAACTCTGGTCGAGAGCCCTGGCTACTGATGCAGGGAGCCGCTGTCAGGGCCCAGCCTCAGTTTATCTTCATCGGCCGGATGCCATATTGCCCGATATCAATATGACGTCCTTGCATTCGCATAAGCAAGACCCTCCTGGTGGCGTAAGCTCGCCGCCAGATCAATGCATCGAAATGCATTGACCCCTCACCAGGTCGTTTTTCTTTAATATGATGATCTGATGATCTTTAACGAGGCTGCAACTGTGACGCCAATATGAGCCTCGTTGTAGGACAGACTCATATGTTAAGCCGTTGCAACTTGATTTCCTTAATTTACAACCTCAACGCCACTCATATGCATTTTACAGGCTAGTTTCCGTGTTTGTACAACCTGCCTGAGAGTACTCATATGTATTTTACATGCGACGAAGGAGCATTTTTGGTTCTTGTTTTCCATTCTTTTACATGCGTATGCGCAAAAAAACCAACATAATATATTTTCGAACACCATGCGCAAGCAGACACTATTTTGACCACTTTTGGAAAATTTCATATTTGACCCAAAATCGCCTACGTCCCCACCTCACCCCACCACAGTACTCAACAGCCAGTTTGAGCAAGCAATTCTATGACAAAAGCTGCTCAGCTCACTTAGGGCTTTCATTTTGTACCAAATTTGACCACTTTTGAAAAATTTCATTTTTGACCGAAAATCGCCAAGTCCCCACCCCACCCCACCATAGCACTCTAGAGCCACTTTGAGCCTACAATTCTATGACAAAAGTTGCTCAGCTCACTTAGGGCTTTCATTTGGCACCAAATTTGACCACTTTTGAACAATGTTATTTTGGACCACCTGACCCCTTACCGACCTGTCCCCTCAGACGGTCAAGTGGAGCCAGCCCAGCAAAATGGGTGCGTTGTACAGCAAATGGGCTGCGCGCACCAGAAAACCCTATAGAGTAACTTTTGAGAGGCCAAGTAGAGCCTAGTATGGACCTCCAGGAAACGGTTGCAGACATGACCCTCCAGACGGCAAAGTGGAACCAGAACAGCAAGATGGATGAGTCGGACGGCAAAACGGACACCGGGAATGAGCTGAGCGCACCAAAAACCCCTGTAGGCAAAGTTTTGAGAGGCCAAGTAGAGCCTAGTATGGGCCTCCAGGTAACGGTTGCCGACATGACCCTCCAGACGGCAAAGTGGAACTAGCCCAGCAACTTGGGTCAGTCGCGCAGCAAAATTGATACCGGGAATCGATTCTCCGTCCGCAAAAACCTTTGCATGCAAGATTTGATCCTTCCAAGTCGCAAAATAAGCGAAAAAACTAAGTTCAAAGTTGGACCCAAAATTCACCAACTTTGGCAGGCCAGTACCCAAAAATTACGCGCCCGGCAGGAAAATCATATAGCAATTGAACGACCCTGATAATATGTGTCCTATTCAGCCATAGGCATTATTGCCCCATATATATAGCCCAGTCTGACTTATTACGGCGCCTTTGAAGCATACTTTTTGGCCATTTTAGCGTTTTGGCCGACTTTTTTCCGGCTCCGGGATGCATAAAAACTAGCTTATACTTTTACACGATCATTCGACCATTTTCACTCATATTATAGGGGTCGCCACCGCGACCCCTATGATTATGTGAAAATAGGAACAATCGCAAATAATCAAAAATGTGAAATTTGACCCTGATTTAGTTATATCAAAACGAAACTAATAATTTACGGAGAAAACAATAATGCGGCTTGTGATGTAGACAAGAAAGATGAAGGTATGCTTTTCTTCGATGACAAGTCATTCCCAAACTTAGCAGTTGACCATTTTTTGCCGTCGTAAGCCCTTTGCCCTGTAAGTGGCCTGTCACTTACAGCAAAACTATCGAAAACATTATTCTAAGGGCCTGTCTCTCACAACACTCTCGTATATCGTACTTGAAATCATCTGCGTAAGCATAACGGAATAGAAGAACATATTTGGACTAGAGCCCAGCACTAAGCAAAACCTAATTAGCAAACCATACAAACTAGACACGCCTCACTACACCTGAATATATTTTGATATTTTTTGTGTTTTCGCACACTTTTTTTTAAAAAAACACAATAAAAGGCACACTCAAATTTTTACCTGAAGGAGCAAGTTTTTATTGATTTTAAGAAAATTTTTTAAGTTTTTCCAAAACGTTTTGCGCCTCCGGCGCAAATATCATCTGCATATCTGTTTTTACTTCTGTTTGTTTTCGTCTGGGCATTAGTTTTAGTGTACCCTTCATTATTCTAAGCAAAGCTGCCATTTGGACTGTATAGGCATATTATTCTACGAAATTATGTTTCCAAATTCAAGAAATGACGGGAATAAAATATAATGTCGAAAAGTTTTGAAGGATTTTAAACCAAAAGGTTCGATTTGGTTCAATTTTCAAAAACTTCTGAACGTCTTGTAGCGCAAAAACAAAAAGACGTCTTCAACTCAAATATTTAACGTTCAAAACATTGAAATATCCTTTATAAAGACTAAGCAAGCAATATATGTTTTGTACATATTTCTTCTGTAACACGCGAAAAATGCTAAATATAGTTATAAATGCTGTAAAAACCGTTAAAAACGTGTTAATACTGCAAAAATCGAATTTCAGGAAAAACACTGAATTTTTAAAATAACACGCATTTTCTTAAAAAACACAAAAAAGCACAGGTAAAATTTTGAAAAACCCTCCAGGTACAAGCACTCGGTATGATTCGTCTGCCAATTGAGCCGCAGAGTCTTATAGTCCCCTGCAGCTTATTCACTAATTACCTTTTCTGTGACATAATGAGCAAAAATAGATATATAACTGCAAATGAATACCTTGAACCAATTCATGAATATAAATAACAACACAAACGAGCCAGCAAAACTAAAACAATGTAAAACAAATTGGAACAGCATTGGGAAAATTTACTTATACATACAACAACAAACTTATTTACAACAAAAACCAACAGCACAAAGTTTAGCAATCATAGCCGTTCACTTTAAAACTTCCGCTGGAATTGCTTGCAGCATATAAACGACAGTCCATTCAAAATGTTCCCCGTTTCAAACTATGCAAAATTGATGTTCCAGAAAGTACCGACTGGACTAAATTCATGTTCTCTGTCGTTTAGAGGGTCCTAAAACAAAACAAGTGCTCATAAGATTTAGTTGTAAAATGAACGGCTTAATACGCTTTATCTACAACAAACTATAAACTTATACAATTCATGCTGTATATAAAGTGAATAATATTCAAGCTTATAATGAATTAAACCGAAAGTTTAAAAAAACTAAATTCTAGACGTAGATAGCAATCAGAAAATACGGCAACTCCAAAGAGCCAACACTAGCACAGCAATGCAAAATTTTCTTTCTTCTTTCTTTTCTTTTTCTTTCTTAAAAACTTCCTTCTGCGACAGCTTTTCCACACCAAAACCTGTCCGGAAAGACAAAACACCTGCCGACTTTTATTCAGAAATTTTACACCGATGACCGTACTCCGGCCAGATATCGGCGCAGCGGCTTTTACACCCACATCATACAAGTTTTCGTGTATATACAAACACGAACATATGCTAATTAAACCAGCAGCCCCTAAACGTACCGCCAAATCCTAAACTGGTGCGTTTGTCTTGTTGGGGAACAAAAGTGACAGCCACAATCTGTTTGCGCTTTTCACGATAACCATCTGCTATATTTGCAGCCAACGATTCCATTTCTTCCGTCACACTCTTCGGATACCTAAGCGTTGAACAAGTATAGTTAGACATGGGAAAAACACCCCAAATATTTATTATATGTATAAAAGACGAAGCAAAGTAAGCCTGGTAGGCCCTATGAGGTCAGCTAAAGTGTGGTAATGGGGCCACAAACTATAAATACGAGATCCCAAATTGGTAGCATGCACTAGCGTAGCCAGAAAAAAATTCGGGGGAGGGGAGAAATGCAAATTTGTTTTGGGGGGTCTGGGGGGCGGGCATGGGGCCCCCCAGAAGGTAAGAAATTTTTTATTTCGTGACCTTCGTGGAATTTTTACAGAGCATTTTTTGAAATTACAAAATATTTAAGGCGCAGTGCGTGTTCATGCACCCATATGATGCAGAAGGAGGTCGAAATATATACACCAAATAGGGTAATTGGTACTCATTTTTTGTGCGAAACACGTATATATTATAATTATAATTGTATAATACACTTATTTCCGGCCGAGGGCGCGAAAACTTTTTGCAAAATGGGCGTTTTACACATAGCAAGAAAAAATCCTGGGGCAACACAATTTCGGGGGATTCCCCCATTCCCCCCCTCCTGGCTACGCGCCTGGTAGCATGTATATATACAAAATAATCCCCAAAATCACTGTCAAAAGAATTTTATATGTTAGCATCTTCTTAGCATCTTCTTACATCTTCAGAGGGGGGAAAAAGCATCATCGCCAAAGTGGGGGGAAAACACTGGGCTTATTCTAGTGGGGGGGGGGGGGTGGGTGGGTGGCTGTTTTTTTTTTGCGAAAAAAACTGCGAAATCCCGCACTTTTTTTGAAAATTCCGCAACTTTTTTCGGAGCTCTGCGTAAAGTTCCGCAAAAAATTTTGTCTCTGAGTAGACATTTTCAGTTGTCTCAGATGAGAAATAAACGTGTTTCTGATACTTTTTGAAGAAAAATTTCAAAAAATTTCGCGCCTTCGGCGCGTATTTCTATATACGTAGACACCTTTCAATCTTAGCTGAGTTAGAATGCCTAGTGACAGCTATTCAATGAAATTCTTTTAGCCTTGAAACCATAACATACCATAATTTTAAACAATTATTAACCTATTAGCAGTTTGCTTATATCTTAGGATTTTACTGACAGTCGAAACTAAACTTTTGAGTATTTCCACACTAAGGATTTTCCTCGGCTTTACAAAATTTTCTCAGCTTCTGGGGGCTCCGCCCCCAGACCCCAGCAAACGGAAAAGAAGCAGGGGGAAGAAAATCGCGTCTCTTCACTATTAAGTATACTTGTAAAACACGCTTATACATGCTTCGACTTTCGAAAAATAGTTATAACTTGGTTAATACCATACGTTAAACATTAAAAATGTGTTTAAATACAGCTAAATTACTAAAATTCATTAGTTATCTTTAAAATACTAAAAAATTAGTATTTCGCAATTTTTTGCGAAATTCCGCAAAAAATTTTGGAGGACTGCGTAAAAGTTCGCAAAAAGTTTCGACGAAAAAAAAACACAGGTGGGGGGGGCCCCATAGACACCCTCCCCCCCAAAAATCGTTCCCACCCTCCAAAAATCGCCCCCCCCCAAAAAAGTAGGCGCCCCTTTTGGTACCAAATTTTGCCCTGAAAAAATCGCTCAGAAGGCCAAATTTTCAAAAATTTTCCGGCTTCGCCGGAGATTTTTACTCAATTTTTGCCCTTTTCAACACTAAATCTGCTTATTTTTGCTATGAAAATCAACTTTTATAGTATATGCCAGAAAAATAGCGCTATTTTTAGCATATTTTTTGAAAAATTTTCGCCCCCCCCCCAAAAATTTCGTTGCCCCTCGGACCTTTGGGGGGCCCCCCCAAGAAAAAATCCCTAGAATAAGCCCAGAAACAACGGCTCACCCTGCTCGACTGGCACATGATAGAGATACAAAATCTAGTGCAAATGAAAGTTCGAGTCTTGTACTTTAAGATCATAATACAAATTACCTTACCTGTCGATTGAGCGTTCGTGTGGCATGGGTCCGAAGTTGACACCCAAAAATTGCAAAAAACCTAAGGATTTTTCAAATTTTCTAAGATTATGCCAACTTACTGGTAATAGTTACAGGAGTTCTTTTGTGCATAAAGGGGTTTGTGGATGGGCTCTATAACGTGGACTAGTCGGATTCTCGCTAGGTCACACGGTTGAGAAATAGTGACCATTTTCCCCCCACACTTTTCCAACCAGAGGGGGAAAACAACGGTGTACTTTTCCCCCGCAGTTTCGTTTTTTGGTTTAAGCAAAAATAACGACTATATAATTGTTTACTCATTTGAACTGTTATACCCCCAATTGACCTTCCGCTGCCGAAACGTGTCATATGACCTGCCCCTGTGGTGGAATGCTGGCAAATATTCCCAAGGGGTCAAATCATGCGGATAACAAGAAAATTAGGGTCATAAACAATATTTTTGTGATATTATGAACTGTGGACATTCCAGATATATAGTTTCACAAGTGTGGATATGCAAAAGACTACACCCGAAATGGATGACCCCTGAACGCTTTTGTGCGATTTTGCCACCCATCATAAATAAAACACTCAATTTCGTGAGGGTTAAAACCTATTGCAAAATGGTGTATATTATCATTGCAAGTTAACGCAAAAGGCGATTAAATTATAAATTATATATCAAAAAAATAAGATTTTATAGCCCAAAAATCTTAATTTCCTGGCAATGTTGGCCCATTGCTAAGTTTGGCTTATATGATGGATAATAATAAGCCCGGCTGCCGACAACGAGTTTCTAGAAGTAGATATTGCGTTTTATGCCTTTAAATGCCATTTATCTGCTGTTATGGTGGTAAAGGAACGAAATTTGGTAGCATCTTTTCCCCACCCCCATCTTTTTTTCTCCCCCTTGTGGGGAAAAAGATGGTATATTGAGGCTAGCCTACTAGAAGTACAACCGAATGCTGATTTTACTGGTAGTATAGAAAGTACAGGCCAAGCCCTACATGCTGGTATATAAAGCGTCTGGCTAGCTACAGTCTGTAGCGAGTAATAACTGACTTCGACTATAATAGTAATAACTAATTTCGAAAATCGTTGTTTTTTACCCCCCTAACTATATAGCACATTTAGACGCCTGTCTCTATTACTTTGCATGAGGGTTTGTATTGGTCCAAAGCAGGCGCGTAGCCAGGGGGGGGGGGGAAATGGGGGGAATTCCCCCCGAAATTGTGTTGCCCCACCCAGGAATTTTTTCCTGCTATGTGTAAAACGCCGATTTTTCAGAAAATTTTCGTTCCTTCGGCGCGAAATAAGTGTATTGTACCGTTATAATACGTGTTTCTCGCTTCAAAACGAGTACCGATTACTCTATATGGTGTACTTTGACCACCTTCTGCATCATTTGGGTGCATGAACAAGCACTGCGCCTTAAAAATTATTGTAATTTCAACGAATACCCTGTAAAAATGACGAAATAGAAAAATTCCTCAGCTTCTGGGGGCTTCGCCCCCCTGACCCCCCGAAACATTCTTGGATTCCCACCCCCCCCCCCCCGAAATTTTTTTCTGGCCA
Organism: Trissonchulus latispiculum; assembly: GCA_030248195.1. Classification (NCBI taxonomy): domain Eukaryota; kingdom Metazoa; phylum Nematoda; class Enoplea; order Enoplida; family Ironidae; genus Trissonchulus; species Trissonchulus latispiculum. The sequence continues at coordinate 43,755 of JASAND010014852.1, forward strand.
CGCTAGTGGTCCAAAGTACGTTTATAAACAGGCCAGATACCGTATCCCCCGCTCCAACTGACCAGTTTTCATTAATTTTCAAAAATTGTCATTTTGCGTATGAAACCTGACTGGTTGACAGGGTATTTTTTACAGGGGGGGGGGGCAGCCCCCCCCCGAAATTGACCTTCCCCCCCCCAAAAATGCCTTCCCCCCCCGAAACCGCCCATTCCCGGGATTTTTGCTTCCCCCCCGGGATTTCTTGGAGGCCCAAATTTTTGCCAAAAATAAGCCAATTTTCAAAAATTTTCCGGCTTCGCCGGAGATTTTTTCGTAAAAATAGCTATTTTTAGCTTACATCCTGGCATTTTTGAGAACTGTTGGCGTTGTATCATGCAAAATACGCCAAAAAATACCATTTTTGGCTCATTTTTGCAAAAAAATCTCCCCCCCCCCTCCGAAAATTTCTTCCCCCCGGGCCCGGGGCCCCCCGGGAAGCCCCCCCCCCGAAAAAATCCCTAAAAAATACCCTGGTTGATGCCGCAAAATTTTTGAAGTTTTCAATCTAAATCGTTACATATTCATAACTTTGCTTTTGTGGCTAAATATACTGAATTGGAAGAGCTATTTCTCCTGGAAGCATCAAATCTACTCCAGCGTCCACATTTTAGTTTAATTTAATAACCCGAATCCATATATAATAAGATTATGCCAAGCCAACTAACTGGTGGTAATACGTAGTTACAGTTACTACTCACACATAATGTTTTCCCCACTTGGCCCTGAGTCAGAGCGCAGGAGAGTGGCGTGCCGTATAAAGAGTATATATGCACAGTATATACGTATATAGTCAGGGGGGGAAACAACTATTTTCGAAATAAGGTTATTACTCGCTACAGACTGTAGCTAGCCAGACGCTTTATATACCAGCAAGTAGGGCTTGGCCTGTACTTTCTATACCACCAGTAAAATCAGCATTCGGTTGTACTTCTAGTAGGCTAGCCTCAATATAGACCATCTTTTCCCCCACAAGTGGGAGAAAAAAGATGGGGGTGGGGGAAAAAAGATGGTACCAAATTTCGTTCCTTTACCACCATAACAGCAAATAAATGGCATTTAAAGGCATAAAACGCAATATCTGCTTCTAATCTAATCTTATTTTTTCAGGTATATAATTTATAATTTAATCGCCTTTTGTGTCTACTTGCAATGATAAAATACGCCATTTTGCGATATTAACCCGCAAGAAATTGAGTGTTTTATTTATGGTGGGTGGCAAAATCGCACAAAAGTGTTCAGGGATCATCCATTTCGGGTGTAGACTTTTGCATATCCACACTTGTGAAACTCTCTGGAATGTCCACAGTTAATAATATCACAAAAATATTGTTTATGGACCCTAATTTTCTTGTTATCCCCACGATTTGCCCCCATAGGAATATTTGCCAGCATTCCTCCACAGGGGCAGGTCATATGGCGCTTTTCGGCAGCGGAAGGTCAATTGGGGGTATAACAGTTCAAATAAGTAAACAATTAGTCGTTATTTTTGCTTAAATCAAAAAACGAAACTGCGGGGGAAAAGCACACCGTTGTTTTCCCCCTCTGGTGCAAAACGTGTGGGGGAAAAAAGATGGTCACTATTAAAACCGTGTGACCTAGCGAAAGTCCGACTAGCCCACGTTATAGAGCACATCCACAAACCCCTTCATGCACAAAATGACTCCTGTAACTATTACCAGTAAGTTGGCATAATCTTAGAAAATTTGAAAAATCCTTAGGTTTTTTGCAATTTTGGGTATCAACTTCGGACCCATGCCACACGAACGCTCAATCGACAGGTAAGGTAATTTGTATTATGATCTTAAAGTACACGACTCGAACTTTCATTTGCACTAGATTTTGTATCACTATCTTTCTTATGCCAGTCGAGCAGGGTGAGCCATTGTTTTTCCCCACTTTTCCGGTGATGCTGTCCCCCCCCCTGACTATACGTAGTACATTATGTAATGTCTAAGTGACAAGCTGTGTGAAGCACAATTTTGTAATTAAAAGCTTTATGTGCTATTTATATTTAAATTACATATTTCTATTAAGGTAAAATATCCACAAATTAGATTGACATACGCCAATATGAGCCTCACTGTAAAACAGACTCACATGTTGTATTCCTTAATTTAGGACCTCAACGCCACTCATATTCATTTTACAGGCTAGTTTCCGTGTTGGTACAAACTGGCTTGAGAGCATAGGATAACGTGGGGGGAATGGGGGGTGCATACCCCCCCAGACCGACAAAAAACGGGTAGACCCAGTCAGCGAAAAGGAAAAAAGGGCAGACCCTCTCGTCTAGAAAGGAAAAAAGGGCAGACCCTCTCGTCTAGAAAGGAAAAAAGGGCAGACCCTCTCGTCTAGAAAGGAAAAAAGGGTAGACCCCAGCGATTTTTATCAAAAATAGATATATAATTTTTTAGCAAATTTTAGCGAGTTTTTTCAAAAAATATCTTAAAAATCACTAAAAATTGTCATTTTTTAGTAAAGTTTATGTCAAAAACGTAAAAATTCACAATATTTACTAATTTCGGGGCAGACCCCCTTAAAATTTTGGCATTTTTTAGGGGTAGACCATCCGCCGAGCCGAGGTCGGGGTAGACCCCCCCAGAATCGGACCCCGTGTTAACGTATATATGCTTATTAGTATTCAAATTCATATGTATTTTACAAGCAACGAAGGAGCATTTTTGGTTATTGTATAATAAACTATTTCGAAAATCATTTCCCCCTGAGTGACTAAGGTATGTATATATCCATTACGTATATACATATCATCTGTGGACAGTGGCGCACATAGAAAATTTTTTCGCGGGGGGCGGACCTCAAAAAAATATAGAGGTCGGGGAAAAAAACCAACCCGCAAGTGGTGGGGAAAAAAACCAACCCCCCGTTTGGGCGATGGGGATGAGCTAGCGGGCTCAAATTTTGCATGCAAGTTGGTAGGGCCAATCCCACCTACCACACCAAATTTGAGCTAAATCGGACCACTTTTGAGCATTTTGTGACATTTTGAAAATTTTGGCATTTTTGACCCCCCAAAAATTCAAAATTTGCCTATTTTTGAAGGCCTGTAAAAAATTTTCCATAGCAGTTAGATAATAACTTTTAATAGTTTCTATGAGAACAACATGTGCTCTTTCCAAAAATGTCGGTCTCTCCTTCCTGCGACGCTTGGCAAGCTGCCAGCAGAATTTTTACAAAATGGGAAAAAAAACCAAGGGGTGGGAAAAAAACCAATTTTTGCTTTTGCTGCCAAACTCCCAAAAATGGTTCTTAGTTGCTCAAAAGTCATTCACATAGCAAGTTTAATGCGTTCTTTCACGTGAACAGCTCAAAATTGCATTTGGACTTGGCAATTTTGTGCTAGCCGGTAAAAACCTCATTTCGGCGGATCGGCTGTTTGGCTCAGCTAAAGCGGCCAAAAAGTACTCTGGGACAAAGAAATACGCGAAAAAACACTGAAACAACGTTTATTTTAATTTATTTCATCGAATTTCGAAAGATTTACAAATTTTTGCATTTTAACATAGAAACTGGCAAATTTGATGAAACCTAGCCAGTTGATGCTGCAAATTTTGATGTTTGATTTTCTCACTTATTATAAGGAATATCGCAAAAATAACTGCAGATATGAAGTCAGCGACGCCGATTTTACCTGTCGCATGCATAAAATCGCTAATATGAGTTACCCTGACCGAATACTGGGGTTGGTTTTTTTTCCCACCGGTTGGTTTTTTTTTCCCGCCATTGGTTTTTTTACCCCGGCTAATTAACCGTTAATTACTAATTAACGACAGGACCTAGAGAGGCGAGGCGTCCTAATGTATACGTATAAAAATTATCTACCTGCATCCCAAAAATTCCACATTGATAAATATCTGAGACAAACAAATAAGACGTTGGCGGGAAACTCCGCGAGCCCAATTTTTCGTAAGAAATGTTTTTCTTAATTCCCACATTTCATCGCTTTCCCAAATTAACCGCATATCGTCGCTGACTGGTAATTCTGCCACACAATCGTCGTCATCAGCAGGCATGTTGAACTGAAATAGCAAATAGACAAAAGCAGATGTCCTGGCTTTTTCCTACTGGAGGGAGGGAGCGCCCCTCATTTGGTGACCTCCGCGCCAGTCGAGGAGTCCCCTATAACAGGCCGAACCTCATAAATTCTGACATCCCCATTAACCAAAGCAGTTGCCAAATTTTACCATTTTTCCCTAAATTTGAAAACGTTTCCGGCTTCGGCGGATTTTTAAAGGAATCTTCGCTATTTTAGCATAAAACACTTAAAATTAGTCATTCTTTGCGATTTCTCGCAGTCTTTACACGTAAAAACGTTATTTATATAACACTTCAAAAAAATTCCCAAAAAAAATGCACCCAAAGCCAAAAACCTTTTTAAAGTTTTGCCCAAAATAAGAAGAAATGTTGAAATATTGCTGATTTTTAGCTGTAAAAATATATATTATTTTTAGAGCCAAATCGTGACTTTTTTCTGAATCTTTGAAAGAATTTTACCTCCTCCAGCAAATTAGATTTTTCCGGAGCCCACCCCACTCATAGGTGTGGTCCTCCCCCAGATGGACAGGTTATCATTATATTCGTGACAATTTTTTAATATTTTGTGTTTTGAAAATGCTGCAACTTTTCTTGGAGCTTTAGTAGCATATATATAGTATATAATTTTTGATTTCGACTAGAAATTGTCAGGTATATAACTTAAATGAAAACTAAAAACGTTTCTGGCTTATTTTGCCGAAAGCTCGCTCGCAGACATTTCGTGAAATCAATTTCTAACGCTTTTTCAACAAAAAGGCAACCCTTTAACTTGGGTATGTCCGTTATTTATTATTATTGGGTTGCCGCTTTTTTCTCAAAAAGGCAACCCTTTGTGTTGAGTATGTCCGTTATTTATTATTGGGTTGCCGCTTTTTCAACAAAAAGGCAACCCTTTAACTTGGGTATGTCCGTTATTTATTGGGTTGTCGCATTTTTTTTTAAAAAAAGACAACCCTTTGATATGGCTAAGTTTCTTTATTTATTTATTTATTTATTTATTTATTATTCCGGTCAACATTTGTGTCCCCCCCCTTTTTCTCGAGATTGGCTGGACCGATCGGGCTGAAATTCTCACCATAGTTGGAGGGTGACCTGAAGTGCTCCCGTTTGTAAGGGCATCCCGATATTTCCCGGATTCCGCGAATGGCGGCTCCCGGAATTTTTAAAAATGGTAAGGGGGGGACCAAGGGAAACGTAAAAATTTTTTGTTTCTGATTTCGCTCCATTCGCTTCAAAGTTGGTCATAGGCTAATTCGACCACGCTGATTTCGCAACTGAAATCGAAATTTCCGGAAAACTTACGGATTTCGAGATATTCGCTCCGGAAGATTTCGGATTTTTGAAAAATTTCTTCAAAAGTAGTCGATATGGTACTCAAATGAAAGAGCTCGTCGAGCTGAGCAACTTTCCTTCTTACGACATCTTCCGGAAATGCGTCTAGCGAAAGTTACGGCCTAAAAACTGAAAAATCCGGGAATTCACGAAAACCCGGATTTTGGACCAAAAAATTTTTTGTCTCCGATTTCGCTCAAAAGTTGTTCATAGGGTAACTCGACCACGCTGATTTCGAAACTGGAATCGAAATTCCCGGAAAATTCACGGATTTCGAGATATTAGACCCGGAAAATTCCGGATTTTGAAAATTTTTTCCAAAAGTGGTCGATATGGTACTCAAATGAAAGCACGCGTCGAGCTGAGCAACTTTCCTTCTTGCGACATCTTCCGGAAATGCGTCCAGCGAAAATTACGGCCGAAAAACTGAAAATTCGGAATTCCCGGAAAAACCGGAATTTTAAATATTGTCCTAAAAGTTGTCAATATGGTACTTATTCGAAAGCTCTCAGCGAGTAGGGAAAAGTTGTGATAGGGCCAAAGTCCGAAAATGTTCCAAAACTGAGTTTTAGCCCGAGCCAATATAAGCACAGAGGAATAAGAGGAAAATGGCTGCGACAACCCGTTGATGCCGGTAGGATTTATTATTTATTATTATTATTTATTTCTTGCCGTATGTGTCCCCCCCTCTAACTTTTGATTGGCTGGACCGATCCGGCTGAAATTTTCAGGGGGAGTTGGGGGTGACCTAAAGTGCTCCCGGAAACGCGCGCAGTTCGGTACTTCCCGGATTCCGGAAATGGCGGTTCCCGGAATTTTTTATAATGGTAAGGGGGACCAAGGGAAACGTAAAAATTTTTTGTCTCCGATTTTGCTTAAAAGTTGGTCATAGGGTAATTCAACCACGCTGATTTCGAAACTGAAATCGAAATTTCCGGAAAACTTCCGGATTTCGAGATATTGGACCCGGAAAATTCCGGATTTTGAAAAATTTCTCCAAAAGTGGTCAATATGGTACTCAAATGAAAGAGCTAGCCGAGCTGAACAACTTTTCTTCTTGCGACATTTTCCGGAAATGCGTCTAGCGAAAGTTATGGCCGAAAAACTGAAAATCCGGGAATTCCCGGAAACCCGGATTTTGAACGGAAACATTTTTTGTCTCCGATTTTGCTTAAAAGTTGGTCATAGGGTAATTTGACAACGCTGATTTCGAAACTGAAATCGAAATTTCCGGAAATTTTACAGATTTCGAGATATTGGACCCGGAACATTCCGAATTTTGAAAAATTTTTCCAAAAGTGGTCAACATGGTACCCAAATGAAAGAGCTCGCCGAGCTGAACAACTTTTCTTCTTGCGACATTTTCCGGAAATGCGTCTAGCGAAAGTTATGGCCGAAAAACTGAAAATCCGGGAATTCCCGGAAACCCGGATTTTGAACGGAAAAATTTTTTGTCAAAGATTTTGCTTAAAAGTTGGTCACAGGGTAATTCGACAACGCTGATTTCGAAACTGAATTAGAGATTTCCGGAAAATTTACTGATTTCGTGGTACTGGACACATAAAATTTCGTGTTTATAAGAGGAAAAATGACAGCGGCAACCCATTCATGCCAATTAGCTTGTTTATTATTTATTGGGTTGCCGCTTTTTACACAAAAAGGCAACCCTTTCATCTGGGTATGTCCGTTTATTGGGTTGCCGCTTTTTACACAAAAAAGGCAACCCTTTCATCTGGGTATGTCCGTTTTTATTATTATTATTGTGTTGCCCACCTTTCCAAAGGAAGAGGGCAACCCTTTCTACTGTCTGTTTATTATTATTATTGTGTTGCCCACCTTTCCAAAGGAAAAAAGGGCAACCCTTTCTACTGTCTGTTTATTATTATTATTATTATTATTGTGTTGCCCACTTTTCCAAAGGAATGGGCAACACTTTGTTATTGGTCTGTGCTTATTATTATTATTATTATTATTATCCGTCTGTCCCCCCCCTAGATCTCGAGATTGGGAAGGGGTACAGGGATGGTTGATACCTCATTTTGAAGCCCTTGACTAGGACATCTCCGGGAAGCAAGATGGCTCCGATACCTTCCGGATTCCGGGAATGGCGAATCCCGGAATTTTTCGGTTGGTAAGGGGGGACCAAGGCGAAATTTCAAAATCGAAAATTTGGTCAGAAATTTTTTGTCTCCGATTTCGCTCAAAAGTTGGTCATAGGGTAACTCGACCACGCTGATTTCGAAACTGAAATCGAAATTTCTGGAAAATTTACGGATTTCGAGATATGCGACCCGGAAAATTCCGGATTTTGAAAAATTTCTCCAAAAGTAGTCGGTATGGTACTCAAATGAAAGAACTCGTCGAGCTGAGTAATTTTTATCATTACCATACTTTCCGGAAATGTTTCTAGCGAAAGTTATGGCCGCAGATTGGAAAATCCGGAATTCCGAGAAAAACCGGATTTTCAAAAATTCGTTGAAACATAAGCAATATGGTGCTTAATTGAAAGCTCTTTGAGTCCTGGGGCAGATTTCCTGAACAGAAATAACTTAAAAAGTATCTAGCAAAATCTACACCCTAAAGGGCCGTGTTGTGGGCAACACATTCTTGCAGTAGCGCTAGTTCTTATTATTATTATTATTAGCAGGTGGGTGTCCCCCCCCTAGATCTCGAGATTGGGAAGGGGTACAGGGTTGGTTAATATCTCATTTTGAAGAGCTTGAAAAGAAGGTGTGAATACGTGAATTTCATCACTCTATCTCCACCCAGTCGACCAGGGCAGGGAATTTAATTTTTAAAAATTTTTGTTGGAGACCGCAAAAGTGAGCAGACTGTCGCCACAGTGCCGGAAGGTGTAAACCGTCTTAGTTAAGATGAGCCGGTGTATTTGCTAGGACACGCTTAGAATGGTATATCAAGTAACTTTTAGCGATATGTAGTTGAAAATTGCTTATCCCAACTGCCCTTTTATGGGCAACCATGTTCAGGCAAAGGTGTCAAAAATGGTCAAAAACTTTTTGTCTCCGATTTGGTTGAAAAGGCGGTTATAAGGTAATTCGGGGACGCAGATTCCAAATCTGCAATCGAAATTTTTCTACCTTTTGAGAATCTCGAGATATGGCAAAAAGTTACACTGTTGGAGACCGCAAAAGTGAGCAAACTGCCCAGAAACACCTAATATCCGTGTTTTTTGAACTAGTTAGTCATGATGAGCCGGTGTATTTGCTAGGACACGGTTAGAATGGTATATCAAGCAACTTTTAGCGATATGTAGTTGAAAATTGCTTATCCCAACTGCCCTTTTATGGGCAACCATTTTCAGGAGGTGTCAAAATGGTCAAAAATTTTTTGTCTCCGATTTGGTTGAAAAGCCTGTCCTAGGGTAATTCGGGGACTCAGATTTCAAATCTGCAAACAAAATTACTCTATTCCTTTTGTATCTTGATATATGGCCAAAAGTTACACTGTTGGAGACCGCAAAAGTGAGCAAACTGCCCAGAAACACCTAATATCTGTGCTTTTTTAACTCGTTAGTCAAGTTTAGCCGGTGGATTTGCTAGGATGCCCTTTAGAAAGCAGTGTCAATTATTTTTCAACGATATTTAGTCGAAAACTGCTTATCCCAACTGCCATTTTATGGGCAACCATTTTCAAGCGAAGGTGTCAAAAATGGTCAAAAACTTTTTGTTTCCGATTTGGTTGAAAAGTTGTTTCTAGGATAACCCGGGAACGCAGAAAATATCACTTATCCCAACTGCCTTCTTAAGGGCAACCATTTGTATAACGTAGTATATATTCAAGGTGTACTTGAAAACTCACTTATTCCAACTTTCTTCTTAAAGGCAACCATTTGTATGAAGTAGTGTTAGCAAAGTGTAATGGGTCAAGGCCTGAAAATTCACCCATTTTGAGTTATGAGGCAAAATATGGTCGAAAATGCCCAAAAACGGCCAAAACGGCCGTTTGAAGGGGTTTTCCGCCTTTATCTCGAGCTAGAGTCAATTGGTTTGCCTGAAATTTGGCATGTAGGGTGGCACCCGATGCGGGAAGACCCTCCGGGCACCTGGGTACCATAGTGTCACAGAATTCGCAATTACTCGATACGGTGATGCTGCAAATGGTCAAAATTGAAAGTGACGAAAACCCCCCAATATGGATATCATTCGAAAGCTCTCGTTGCGTGGATAAAAAGTTGTAAAAGGGCCAAGGCGTCAAAGTGTAGGAAAAATGAGTTACGGGGCCTCAAAGGGATCAAAAATGGCCAGAAACAGGTCAAAATGTGTCAAAATTGAAAATTGTCGGATCCGATCGATACCGATGTCGTTCGAAAGCTCTCGTTGAGTAGATAAAAAGTTGTAATAGGACCGAAGCTCCAAAATGTAGGACAAATGAGTTACGGGGCCCCAAAAGGGTCAAAAATGGTTAAAACCGGTCAAAATGGGTCAAAATTGAAAATTGTCGGATCCGATTAATACTGGCGTCATTCGAATGCGCTCGTTGCGTAGATAAAAAGTTGTAATAGGGCCAAAGCAGCAGAATGTCGGAAAAATGAGTTACGGGGCCTCAAAAATGGCCAAAACCGGTCAAAATGGGTCAAAATTGAAAGTAACCGAAACCCAACAATATGGATGTCATTCGAAAGCTCTCCTGTGTAGATAAAAAGTTGTAATAGGGCTAACGCGTCAAAATATAGGACAAATGAGTAATGGGGCCCCGAATATTATAAACTCATTCTATAAGCAGAAAAATGTCGGGCGGGAACCACTTGATGCCTTTTGACTTATTCTTATTATTATTATTATTAGCAGGTGGGTGTCCCCCCCCTAGATCTCGAGATTGGGAAGGGGTACAGGGTTGGTTAATATCTCATTTTGAAGAGCGTGAAAAGAAGGTGTGCATCCGTGAATTTCATCACTCTATCTCCACCCAGTCGACCAGGGCAGGGAATTTAATTTTTAAAAATTTTTGTTGGAGACCGCAAAAGTGAGCAGACTGTCGCCACAGTGCCGGAAGGTGTAAACCTTTTTGTCTTAGTTAAGATGAGCCGGTGTATTTGCTAGGACACGCTTAGAATGGTATATCAAGTAACTTTTAGCGATATGTAGTTGAAAATTGCTTATCCCAACTGCCCTTTTATGGGCAACCATGTTCAGGCAAAGGTGTCAAAAATGGTCAAAAACTTTTTGTCTCCGATTTGGTTGAAAAGGCGGTTATAAGGTAATTCGGGGACGCAGATTCCAAATCTGCAATCGAAATTTTTCTACCTTTTGAGAATCTCGAGATATGGCAAAAAGTTACACTGTTGGAGACCGCAAAAGTGAGCAAACTGCCCAGAAACACCTAATATCCGTGTTTTTTGAACTAGTTAGTCATGATGAGCCGGTGTATTTGCTAGGACACGGTTAGAATGGTATATCAAGTAACTTTTAGCGATATGTAGTTGAAAATTGCTTATCCCAACTGCCCTTTTATGGGCAACCATGTTCAGGTAAAGGTGTCAAAAATGGTCAAAAACTGTTTGTCTCCGATTTGGTTGAAAAGTCGGTTATAAGGTAATTCGTAATTATCCCAACTGCCTTTTTAAGGGCAACCATTTGTATGAAGCAGTATTAACAAAGTGTAATATAAAAATCACTTATCCCAACTGTCCTTTTAAGGGCAACCATTTTAGGATAAAGGTGTCGTCATTATTGTATTCGAATAAGACCAATCATATAACAGAAGAACCCATTTCTTGAACGAGAGGCTATCGAAGTCTTAGGAAATAAAGCTCTGACCCAAATGGAATTTGCAGGTGGGCAACACACTCTCGCAGTCGCTTGTTATTATTATTCTTATTATTATTATTATTAGCAGGTGGGTGTCCCCCCCCTAGATCTCGAGATTGGGAAGGGGTACAGGGTTGGTTAATATCTCATTTTGAAGAGCGTGAAAAGAAGGTGTGCATCCGTGAATTTCATCACTCTATCTCCACCCAGTCGACCAGGGCAGGGAATTTAATTTTTAAAAATTTTTGTTGGAGACCGCAAAAGTGAGCAGACTGTCGCCACAGTGCCGGAAGGTGTAAACCTTTTTGTCTTAGTTAAGATGAGCCGGTGTATTTGCTAGGACACGCTTAGAATGGTATATCAAGTAACTTTTAGCGATATGTAGTTGAAAATTGCTTATCCCAACTGCCCTTTTATGGGCAACCATGTTCAGGCAAAGGTGTCAAAAATGGTCAAAAACTTTTTGTCTCCGATTTGGTTGAAAAGGCGGTTATAAGGTAATTCGGGGACGCAGATTCCAAATCTGCAATCGAAATTTTTCTACCTTTTGAGAATCTCGAGATATGGCAAAAAGTTACACTGTTGGAGACCGCAAAAGTGAGCAAACTGCCCAGAAACACCTAATATCCGTGTTTTTTGAACTAGTTAGTCATGATGAGCCGGTGTATTTGCTAGGACACGGTTAGAATGGTATATCAAGTAACTTTTAGCGATATGTAGTTGAAAATTGCTTATCCCAACTGCCCTTTTATGGGCAACCATGTTCAGGTAAAGGTGTCAAAAATGGTCAAAAACTGTTTGTCTCCGATTTGGTTGAAAAGTCGGTTATAAGGTAATTCGTAATTATCCCAACTGCCTTTTTAAGGGCAACCATTTGTATGAAGCAGTATTAACAAAGTGTAATATAAAAATCACTTATCCCAACTGTCCTTTTAAGGGCAACCATTTTAGGATAAAGGTGTCGTCATTATTGTATTCGAATAAGACCAATCATATAACAGAAGAACCCATTTCTTGAACGAGAGGCTATCGAAGTCTTAGGAAATAAAGCTCTGACCCAAATGGAATTTGCAGGTGGGCAACACACTCTCGCAGTCGCTAGTTATTTATTCATCTCGTGACCACCCCTGTCCCCCCCCTCTAACTTTTGCTAGGGTGGACCGATTGGGCTGAAATTTTTAGTGGAGGTTTGGGGTGGGGTGAAGTGTTGACTGAAGCGCGGACAGTCCGGTATTTCCCGGATTCCGGGAATGGCTGCTCCCGGAATTTTTTAAAATGGTAAGGGGGGACCAAGGCAAACGTAAAAATTTTTTGTCCCCGATTTCGCTTAAAAGTTGGGCATAGGGTAATTCGATAGCGCTGATTTCGAAACTGAAATCGAAATTTCCGGAAAATTTACGGATTTCGAGATATTGGACCCGGAAAATTCCGGATTTTGAAAAATTTTTCCGAAAGTGGTCGATATGGTACTTAAATGAAAGAGCTCGTCGAGCTGAGCAACTTTCCTTCTTGCGACATTTTCCGGAAATGCGCCTACCGAAAGTTACAGCCGAAAAACTGAAAATCCGGGAATTCACGAAAACCCGGATTTTAAAAAAGTTCTTCAAAAGTGGTCAATATGGTACTCAAATGAAAGAGCTCGTCGAGCTGAACAACTTTTCTGCTTGCGGCATTTTCCGGAAATGCGTCTAGCGAAAGTTACAGCCGAAAAACTGAAAATCCGGGAATTCACGAAAACCCGGATTTTAAAAAATTTCTTCAAATGTGGTCAATATGGTACTCAAATGAAAGAGCTCGTCGAGCTGAACAACTTTTCTGCTTGCGGCATTTTCGGGAAATGCGTGTAGCGAAAAATACGACCAAAATACTGTTGCATTCTTCTGAAAATCCGTCCCCCCAAAGGGAAAATGCCGCGGCAACCCATTCTCGCAACTTCGCTAGTTATTATTATTCTCGTGACCACCCCTGTCCCCCCCCTCTATCTTGAGTTTGGGAAGGGGTAGAGAGGTGGTTGATACCTCATTTTGAAGGTCTTGACTTGAAGTGTTGACTGAAGCGCGGGGAGCCCCGGGGGAGCAAGGTTGCTCCCGGAGCAGCCCCGTGAGTAAAAATGAGTAAAATAAAAAAGTTGTCCAAATGAGCTAATTTTGGTATCATTCGAAAGCTCTCAGCGAGTAATGAAAAAGTTGTAATTGGGTCAAGGCCTGAAAATGCACTCATTTTGAGTTATGAGGCGAAAAATGGTCAAAAAATGCCCAAAAACGGCCAAAATGGCTCAAAATTGAAAGTTCTCGGATCGGGCTCATATCGGTGTCATTCGAAAGCTCTCATTGAGTATATAAAAAGTTGTAATAGGGCCACGCCGCCAAAATGTACGAAAATTGAGTTACGGAGCTTCAAAGGGTTCAAAAATGGTCAAAACCAGCCAAAATAGCTCAAAATTAAAAGTAGCGGAAATCACCTAATATGGGTATCATTCGAAAGCTCTCGTTGAGTACATAAAAAGTTGTAATAGGGCCAAAGCGCCAAAGTGTACGAAAATTGAGTTACGGAGCCGCAAAGGGGTCAAAAATGGTCAAAATCTACCAAAATGACCAAAAATTTAAACAACTCTAAATATGGTCAATATGGTACTCTATTGAGAGCTCTCGATACGGACTACACGAATCAGACTATACTGGGTCACAACGGTGCCTCTTTTGGGAGATATGGCCATCTATAAACGGAAAATGCCGCGGCAACCCATTCTCGCCACTTTGCTTGTTGTGTTGCCCACCTTTCCAAAGGAAAAAGGGCAACCATTACTATTGTCTGTTTATTATTATTATTATTGGGTTGTCGCATTTTTTTTTAAAAAAAGACAACCCTTTGATATGGCTAAGTTTCTTTATTTATTTATTTATTTATTGTGTTGCCCACCTTTCCAAAGGAAGAGGGCAACCCTTTCTACTGTCTGTTTATTATTATTATTATTATTATTGGGTTCCCGCCCTTTTCCAAAGGGTTTGGAACCCTATGTTCTGGACATGTTTATTATTCTTATTCTTATTATTCTTATTATTGTCCACAATTTCGTGTACCCCCCCTCTATCTCGAGATTGGAAAGGGGTACAGAGGTGGTTGATACCTCATTTTGAAGGTCTTTACTTGAACTGCTCCCGGAAGCGCGGGGAGCCCCGGGGGAGCAGAGGTGCTCCCGGAGCACCCCCGTGAGTAAAAATGAGTAAAATAAAAAAGTTGTCCAAATGAGCTAATTTTGGTATCATTCGAAAGCTCTCGGCGAGTAATGAAAAAGTTGTAATTGGGTCAAGGCCTGAAAATGCACTCATTTTTAGTTATGAGGCGAAAAAGGGTCAAAATTGGCCAAAAACGGCCAAAACGGCCGTTTGAAGGGGTTTTCCGCCTTTATCTCGAGCTAGAGTCAACTAGTTGGCCTGAAATTTGGCATGTAAGGTGGCACCCGATGCGGGAAGATCCTCCGGGCACCTGGGTACCATAGTGTCACACAATTCGCAATTACTCGATACGGTGATGCTGCAAATGGTCAAAATTGAAAGTGGTGGAAAACCCCCCAATATGGATATCATTCGAAAGCTCTCGTTGCGTGGATAAAAAGTTGTAATAGGGCCAAGGCGTCAAAATGTAGGAAAAATGAGTTACGGGGCCTCAAAGGGTCAAAAATGGCCAAAACTAGGTCAAAATGGGTCAAAAACTAAAGTTGTCGGAAACCTCTCAATATGGGTAGCATTCGAAAGCTCTCGTTGCGTAGGTAAAAAGTTGTAAAAGGGGTAAAGCGCCAAAATGTAGGAGAAATGAGTTACGGGGCCTCAAAGGTGTCAATTTGGCCAAAATCGGTCAAAATGGCTCAAAATTGAAAGTTTTCAGATCGGGCTTGTATGGATATCATTCGAAAGCTCTCGTAGCGTGGATAAAAAATTGTAATAGGGCCAAAGCGTCAAAGTGTAGGAAAAATGAGTTTTGAGGCCACAAAAGTATCAAAAACAGCCCAACTCGACCAAATTCGGTCAAAATGAAAGTTGTCGGATCATGCTAGTACTGGAATCAATTGAAAGCTCCTTGTGAGCTGGAAGCAAGTAACACGAGAAATGAGAAATGTACTAATTATGATAGAAATGGACACTTTCTATAAACGGAAAAATGTCGGGCGGGAACCACTTGATGCCTTTTGACTTATTATTATTATTGTGTTGCCCACTTTTCCAAAGGGATGGGCAACACTTTGTTATTGGTCTGTGCTTATTATTGTGTTGCCCACTTTTCCAAAGGAATGGGCAACACCTTGTTATTGGTCTGTGCTTATTATTATTATCCGTCTGTCCCCCCCATAGATCTCGAGATTGGGAAGGGATACAGGGATGGTTGATACCTTATTTTGAAGCCCTTGACCAGGACATCTCCCGGAAGCAAGATGGTTCCGAAATTCCGGGTTTTGAAAATTCGGATTTTTTCGGATGGTAAGGGGGGACCAAGGCGAAATTTCAAAAATCCAAAATTTGATCAAAAATTTTTTGTCTCCGATTTGGCTCAAAAGTCGGTCATAGGGTAACTCGACCATGCTGATTTCGAAACTGAAATCGAAATTTCCGGAAAATTTACGGATTTCGAGATATTCTATCCGGAAAATTCCGGATTTTGAAAAATTTTTCCAAAAGTGGTCGATATGGTACTCAAATGAAAGAGCTCGTCGAGCTGAGTAATTTTTATCATTACCATATTTTCCGGAAATGCTTCTAGCGAAAGTTATGGCCGCAGATCGGAAAATCCAGAATTTCCGGAAAAAACCGGATTTTCAAAAATTCGTTGAAACATGGGCAATATGGTACTTAATTGAAAGCTCTTTGAGTCGTGGGACAGATTTCCTGAAAAGAAACAGCTTAACAGGTATCTAGCAAAATCTATACCACAAAGGAACGTGTTGTGGGCAACACATTCTTGCAGTAGCGCTAGTTATTATGATTATTATTATTATTATTATCCGTCTGTCCCCCCCCTAGATCTCGAGATTGGGAAGGGGTACAGGGGTGGTTGATACCTCATTTTGAAGCCCTTGACTAGGACATCTCCGGGAAGCAGGATGGCTCCGATACCTTACGGATTCCGGGAATGGTGAATCCCGGAATTTTTCGGTTGGTAAGGGGGGACCAAGGCGAAATTTCAAAATCCAAAATTTGGTCAAAAATTTTTTGTCTCCGATTTCGCTCAAAAGTTGGTCATAGGGTAACTCGACCACACTGATTTCGAAACTGAAATCGAAATTTCCGGAAAATTTACGGATTTCGAGATATTAGACCCGGAAAATTTCGGATTTTGAAAAATTTCTTCAAAAGTGGTTGATATGGTACTCAAATGAAAGAGCTCGTCGAGCTGAACAACTTTCCTTCTTGCGACATTTTCCGGAAATGCGTGTAGCGAAAGTTATGGCCGAAAAACTGAAAATCCGGGAATTCACGGAAACCCGGATTTTGGACCAAAAAATTTTTTGTCTCCGATTTCGCTCAAAAGTTGGTCATAGGGTAACTCGACCGCGCTGATTTCGAAACTGAAATCGAAATTTCCGGAAAATTTACGGATTTCGAGATATACGAACCGGAAAATTCCGGATTTTGAAAAATTTTTCCGAAAGTGGTCGATATGGTACTCAAATGAAAGCGCTCGTCGTGCTGAGTAATTTTCATCCTTACCGTATTTTCCGGAAATGCTTCTGGTGAAAGTTATGGCAGAAAAATAAACAGAAAAACCAGTTGTGGGCAACACATTCTTGCAGTAGCGCTAGTTATTGTGTTGCCCACTTTTCCAAAGGAATGGGCAACACTTTGTTATTGGTCTGTGCTTATTATTATTATTATTATTATTATTATTATTATTATTATCCGTCTGTCCCCCCCCTAGATCTCGAGATTGGGAAGGGGTACAGGGGTGGTTGATACCTCATTTTGAAGATATTCACTTGGACGTTGGATTCTCAGTTGGGCAGTCCGATACCTTCCGGATTCCGGGAATGGCGAATCCCGGAATTTTTCGGTTGGTAAGGGGGGACCAAGGCGAAATTTCAAAATCCAAAATTTGGTCAAAAATTTTTTGTCTCCGATTTCGCTCAAAAGTTGGTCATAGGGTAACTCGACCACGCTGATTTCAAAACTGAAATTGAAATTTCCGGAAAATTTACGGATTTCGAGATATTCGACCCGGAAAATTCCGGATTTTGAAAAATTTATCCAAAAGTGGTCGATATGGTACTCAAATGAAAGAGCTCGTCGAGCTGAGCAACTTTCCTTCTTGCGACATTTTCTGAAAATGCGTCTAGCGATAGTTATGACCGAAAAACTGAAAATCCGGGAATTCACAAAAACCCGGATTTTGGACCAAAAAATTTTTTGTCTCCGATTTCACTCAAAAGTCGGACATAAGGTAATTCGACCACGCTGATTTCGAAACTTCAATCGAAATTTCCGGAAAATTTACGGATTTCGAGATATTCGTTACCGAAGATTCCGGATTTTGAAAAAATTCTCCAATTGTGGTCGATATGGTACTCAAATGAAAGAGTTCGTCGAGCTGAGCAACTTTCCTTCTTGCGACATTTTCTGAAAATGCGCCTAGCGAAAGTTATGACAGAAAATAAACAGAAAAACCTGTTGTGGGCAACACATTCTTGCAGTAGCGCTAGTGATTATTATTATTATTATTATCCGTCTGTCCCCCCCCTAGATCTCGAGATTGGGAAGGGGTACAGGGGTGGTTGATACCTCATTTTGAAGCCCTTGACTAGGACATCTCCGGGAAGCAGGATGGCTCCGATACCTTACGGATTCCGGGAATGGTGAATCCCGGAATTTTTCGGTTGGTAAGGGGGGACCAAGGCGAAATTTCAAAATCCAAAATTTGGTCAAAAAATTTTTGTCTCCGATTTCGCTCAAAAGTTGGTCATAGGGTAACTCGACCACACTGATTTCGAAACTGAAATCGAAATTTCCGGAAAATTTACGGATTTCGAGATATTAGACCCGGAAAATTTCGGATTTTGAAAAATTTCTTCAAAAGTGGTTGATATGGTACTCAAATGAAAGAGCTCGTCGAGCTGAACAACTTTCCTTCTTGCGACATTTTCCGGAAATGCGTGTAGCGAAAGTTATGGCCGAAAAACTGAAAATCCGGGAATTCACGGAAACCCGGATTTTGGACCAAAAAATTTTTTGTCTCCGATTTCGCTCAAAAGTTGGTCATAGGGTAACTCGACCGCGCTGATTTCGAAACTGAAATCGAAGTTTCCGGAAAATTTACGGATTTCGAGATATACGAACCGGAAAATTCCGGATTTTGAAAAATTTTTCCGAAAGTGGTCGATATGGTACTCAAATGAAAGCGCTCGTCGTGCTGAGTAATTTTCATCATTACCGTATTTTCCGGAAATGCTTCTGGTGAAAGTTATGGCAGAAAAATAAACAGAAAAACCAGTTGTGGGCAACACATTCTTGCAGTAGCGCTAGTTCTTCTTATTATTATTGTCCACAATTTCGTGTCCACCATGTCTATCTCGAGATTGGGAAGGGGTAGAGAGGTGGTTGATACCTCATTTTGAAGGTCTTGACTTGAACTGCTCCCGGAAGCGCGGGGAGCCCCGGGGGAGCAGAGGTGCTCCCGGAGCACCCCCGTGAGTAAAAATGAGTAAAATAAAAAAGTTGTCCAAATGAGCTAATTTAGGTATCATTCGAAAGCTCTCGGCGAGTAATGAAAAAGTTGTAATTGGGTCAAGGCCTGAAAATGTACCTATTTTGAGTTATGAGGCGAAAAAGGGTCAAAAATGGCCAAAAACGGCCAAAACGGCCGTTTGAAGGGGTTTTCCGCCTTTATCTCGAGCTAGAGTCAACTAGTTGGCCTGAAATTTTGCATGTAGGGTGGCACCCGATGCGGGAATACCCTCCGGGCACCTGGGTTCCATAGTGTCACACAATTCGCAATTACTCGATACGGTGATGCTGCAAATGGTCAAAATTGAAAGTGACGGAAACCCCCCAATATGGGTATTATTCGAAAGCTCTCGTTGCGTGGATAAAAAGTTGTAATAGGGGTAAAACACCAAAATGTAGGAGAAATGAGTTACGGAGCCTCAAAGGGGTCAAAAATGGCCAAAACCAGGTCAAATGGGTCAAGACTGAAAGTTGTCCGATTGGGTTAATATTGGCATCATTCGAAAGCTCTCGTTGCGTAGATAAAAAGTTGTAATAGGTTCATCGCGTCAAAATATAGGACAAATGAGTTATGGGGCCCCGAATATTATAAACTCATTCTATAAACGGAAAAATGTCGGGCGGGAACCACTTGATGCCTTTTGACTTATTCTTATTCTTATTATTGTTCACATTTTCGTGTCCCCCATGTCTATCTCGAGATTGGAAAGGGGTAGAGAGGTGGTTGATACCTCATTTTGAAGGTCTTGACGTGAACTGTTCCCGGAAGCGAGGGGAGCCCCGGGGGAGCAAAGGTGCTCCCGGAGCACCCCCGTGAGTAAAAATGAGTAAAATAAAAAAGTTGTCCAAATGAGCTAATTTTGGTATCATTCGAAAGCTCTCGTCGAGCCATGAAAAAGTTGTAATTGGGTCAAGGCCTGAAAATGCACCCATTTTTAGTTATGAGGCAAAAAAGGGTCAAAAATGGCCAAAAACGGCCAAAACGGCCGTGTGAAGGGGTTTTACGCCTTTATCTCGAGCTAGAGTCAACTAGTTGGCCTGAAATTTGGCATGTAGGGTGGCACCCAATGCGGGAAGACCCTCCGGGCACCTGGGTACCATAGTTTCACACAATTCGCAATTACTCGATACGGTGATGCTGCAGATGGTCAAAATTGAAAGTGACGAAAACCCCCCTATATGGATATCATTTGATAGCTCTCGTTGCGTAGATGAAAAGTTGTAATAGGGATAGAGCGCCAAAATGTAGGAGAAATTAGTTACGAGGCCTCAAAGGGGTCAAAAATGGACAACAATGGTCAAAATGGGTCAAAATTAAAAGTTGTCGCAAACCTCCCAATATGGGTATCATTCGAAAGCTCTCGTTGCGCAGGTAAAAAGTTGTAACAGGGGTAAAGCGCCAAAATGTGGGAAAAATGAGTTACGGAGGCTCAAAGTGGTCAAAATGGCAAAAACTGGTCAAAATGGGTCAAAATTGAAAATTGTCGGATCGGGATAATATTGGTATCAATCGAAAGCTCTCGTTGCGTAGGTAAAAAGTTGTAGTAGGGGTAAAGCGCCAAAATGTAGGAGAAATGAGTTACAGGTCCTCAAAGGTGTCAAAAATGGACAAAACGGTCAAAATGGGTCAAAATTAAAAGTTGTTGGAAACCTCTCAATATGGGTATCATTCGAAAGCTCTCGTTGCGTAGGTAAAAAGTTGTAGTAGGGGTAAAGCGTCTAAATGTCGGAAAACTGAATTACGGAGACTCAAATGGGTCAAAATGGCCACAGTCGGTCAAAATGGCTCAAAATTGAAAGGATTCAGATCGGGCTTATATGGGCATCATTCGAAAGCACTCATTGAGATGGGATATAAAACAACCAGGCACAAAGCATGTACATGAACCAATTGCCACAGGAAATGGGACCTTTTTATAAACGGAAAAATGTCGGGCGGGAACCACTTGATGCCTTTTGACTTATTGGGTTCCCGCCCTTTTCCAAAGGGTTTGGAACCCTATGTTCTGGACATGTTTATTGTGTTGCCCACTTTTCCAAAGGAAGGGCAACACCTTGTTATTGGTCTGTGCTTATTATTATTATCCGTCTGTCCCCCCCCTAGATCTCGAGATTGGGAAGGGGTACAGGGGTGGTTGATACCTTGTTTTGAAGCCCTTGACTAGGACATCTCCCGGAAGCAAGATGGTACCGAAATTCCGGGTTTTGGAATTTCGGATTTTTTCGGGAGGTAAGGGGGGACCAAGGCGAAATTTCAAAAATCGAAAATTTGGTCTAAAATTTTTTGTCTCCGATTTGGCTCAAAACTCGGTCATAGGGTAATTTGACCACGCTGATTTCGAAACCCAAATCGAAATTTCCGTAAAATTTACGGATTTCGAGATATTTGATCCGGAAAATTCCGGATTTTGAAAAATTTCTCCAAAAGTGGTCGATATGGTAGTCAAATGAAAGAGCTCGTCGAGCTGGGTAATTTTTGTCATTACCATATTTTCTGGAAGTGTTTCTAGCGAAAGTTATGGCCGCAGATTGGAAAATCCGGAATTTCCGGAAAAACCCTGATTTTCAAAAATTCGTTGAAACATGGGCAATATGGTGCTTAATTGAAAGCTCTTTGAGTCCTGGGACAGATTTCCTGAACAGAAACAGCTTAAAATGTATTTAGCAAAATCTATACCCCAAAGGAATGTGTTGTGGGCAACACATTCTTGCAGTAGCGCTAGTTATTATTATTGTCCTTCTTATTATTATTGTCCACAATTTCGTGTCCCCCCCCTCTATCTCGAGATTGGAAAGGGGTAGAGAGGTGGTTGATACCTCATTTTGAAGGTCTTGACCTGAACTGCTCCCGGAAGCGCGGGGAGCCCCGGGGGAGCAGAGGTGCTCCCGGAGCACCCCCGTGAGTAAAAATGAGTAAAATAAAAAAGTTGTCCAAATGAGCTAATTTTGGTATCATTCGAAAGCTCTCGTCGAGTAATGAAAAAGTTGTAATTGGGTCAAGGCCTGAAAATTCACCCATTTTGAGTTATGAGGCAAAATATGGTCGAAAATGCCCAAAAACGGCCAAAACGGCCGTTTGAAGGGGTTTTCCGCCTTTATCTCGAGCTAGAGTCAATTGGTTTGCCTGAAATTTGGCATGTAGGGTGGCACCCGATGCGGGAAGACCCTCCGGGCACCTGGGTACCATAGTGTCACACAATTCGCAATTACTCGATACGGTGATGCTGCAAATGGTCAAAATTGAAAGTGACGGAAACCCCCCAATATGGGTATCATTCGAAAGCTCTCGTTGCGTGGATAAAAAGTTGTAAAAGGGCCAAGGCGTCAAAGTGTAGGAAAAATGAGTTACGGGGCCTCAAAGGGATCAAAAATGGCCAGAAACAGGTCAAAATGTGTCAAAATTGAAAATTGTCGGATCCGATCGATACCGATGTCGTTCGAAAGCTCTCGTTGAGTAGATAAAAAGTTGTAATAGGACCGAAGCTCCAAAATGTAGGACAAATGAGTTACGGGGCCCCAAAAGGGTCAAAAATGGTTAAAACCGGTCAAAATGGGTCAAAATTGAAAATTGTCGGATCCGATTAATACTGGCGTCATTCGAATGCGCTCGTTGCGTAGATAAAAAGTTGTAATAGGGCCAAAGCAGCAGAATGTCGGAAAAATGAGTTACGGGGCCTCAAAAATGGCCAAAACCGGTCAAAATGGGTCAAAATTGAAAGTAACCGAAACCCAACAATATGGATGTCATTCGAAAGCTCTCGTGTGTAGATAAAAAGTTGTAATAGGGCTAACGCGTCAAAATATAGGACAAATGAGTAATGGGGCCCCGAATATTATAAACTCATTCTATAAGCAGAAAAATGTCGGGCGGGAACCACTTGATGCCTTTTGACTTATTGGGTTGCCGCTTTTTTCTCAAAAAGGCAACCCTTTGTGTTGGGTATGTCCGTTATTTATTTATTATTATTATTTCTTCTCCGGATTCTTGTCCCCCCCCTCTATCTCGAGATTGGAAAGGGGTAGAGAGGTGGTTGATACCTCATTTTGAAGGTCTTGACTTGAACTGCTCCCGGAAGCGCGGGGAGCCCCGGGGGAGCAGAGGTGCTCCCGGAGCACCCCCGTGAGTAAAAATGAGTAAAATAAAAAAGTTGTCCAAATGAGCTAATTTTGGTATCATTCGAAAGCTCTCAACGAGTAATGAAAAAGTTGTAATAGGGTCAAGGCCTGAAAATGCACTCATTTTGAGTTACGAGGCCGAAAATGGTCAAAAATGGCCAAAAACGGCCAAAATGGCTCAAAATTGAAAGTTCTCAGATCGGACTCATATCGGTATCATTTGAAAGCTCTCGTTGCGTAAATAAAAAGCTGTAATAGGGACAAAGCACCAAAATGTACAGAAAATGAGTTACAGGGCGTCAAAGGGGTCAAAAATGGCCAAAACCGGCTAAAATGGGTCAAAATTGAAAATTGTCGGATCCGGTCGATACCGGTGTCATTCGGAAGCTCTCATTGAGTAGATAAAAAGTTGTAATAGGGCCAAAGCTCTTAAATATACGCAGCTTCAGTTATGACTCCTGATAAGAGGAAAAATGCCAGCGGCAACCCATTCATGCCACTTTGCTTGTTCTTATTATTATTATTATTAGCAGGTGGGTGTCCCCCCCCTAGATCTCGAGATTGGGAAGGGGTACAGGGTTGGTTAATATCTCATTTTGAAGAGCGTGAAAAGAAGGTGTGCATCCGTGAATTTCATCACTCTATCTCCACCCAGTCGACCAGGGCAGGGAATTTAATTTTTAAAAATTTTTGTTGGAGACCGCAAAAGTGAGCAGACTGTCGCCACAGTGCCGGAAGGTGTAAACCTTTTTGTCTTAGTTAAGATGAGCCGGTGTATTTGCTAGGACACGCTTAGAATGGTATATCAAGTAACTTTTAGCGATATGTAGTTGAAAATTGCTTATCCCAACTGCCCTTTTATGGGCAACCATGTTCAGGCAAAGGTGTCAAAAATGGTCAAAAACTTTTTGTCTCCGATTTGGTTGAAAAGGCGGTTATAAGGTAATTCGGGGACGCAGATTCCAAATCTGCAATCGAAATTTTTCTACCTTTTGAGAATCTCGAGATATGGCAAAAAGTTACACTGTTGGAGACCGCAAAAGTGAGCAAACTGCCCAGAAACACCTAATATCCGTGTTTTTTGAACTAGTTAGTCATGATGAGCCGGTGTATTTGCTAGGACACGGTTAGAATGGTATATCAAGTAACTTTTAGCGATATGTAGTTGAAAATTGCTTATCCCAACTGCCCTTTTATGGGCAACCATGTTCAGGTAAAGGTGTCAAAAATGGTCAAAAACTGTTTGTCTCCGATTTGGTTGAAAAGTCGGTTATAAGGTAATTCGTAATTATCCCAACTGCCTTTTTAAGGGCAACCATTTGTATGAAGCAGTATTAACAAAGTGTAATATAAAAATCACTTATCCCAACTGTCCTTTTAAGGGCAACCATTTTAGGATAAAGGTGTCGTCATTATTGTATTCGAATAAGACCAATCATATAACAGAAGAACCCATTTCTTGAACGAGAGGCTATCGAAGTCTTAGGAAATAAAGCTCTGACCCAAATGGAATTTGCAGGTGGGCAACACACTCTCGCAGTCGCTAGTTGTGTTGCCCACTTTTCCAAAGGAATGGGCAACACCTTGTTATTGGTCTGTGCTTATTATTATTATCCGTCTGTCCCCCCCATAGATCTCGAGATTGGGAAGGGATACAGGGATGGTTGATACCTTATTTTGAAGCCCTTGACCAGGACATTTCCCGGAAGCAAGATGGTTCCGAAATTCCGGGTTTTGAAAATTCGGATTTTTTCGGATGGTAAGGGGGGACCAAGGCGAAATTTCAAAAATCCAAAATTTGATCAAAAATTTTTTGTCTCCGATTTGGCTCAAAAGTCGGTCATAGGGTAACTCGACCACGCTGATTTCGAAACTGAAATCGAAATTTCCGGAAAATTTACGGATTTCGAGATATTCTATCCGGAAAATTCCGGATTTTGAAAAATTTTTCCAAAAGTGGTCGATATGGTACTCAAATGAAAGAGCTCGTCGAGCTGAGTAATTTTTATCATTACCATATTTTCCGGAAATGCTTCTAGCGAAAGTTATGGCCGCAGATCGGAAAATCCAGAATTTCCGGAAAAAACCGGATTTTCAAAAATTCGTTGAAACATGGGCAATATGATACTTAATTGAAAGCTCTTTGAGTCGTGGGACAGATTTCCTGAAAAGAAACAGCTTAACAGGTATCTAGCAAAATCTATACCACAAAGGAACGTGTTGTGGGCAACACATTCTTGCAGTAGCGCTAGTTTATTTATTATTCCGGTCAACATTTGTGTCCCCCCCCTTTTTCTCGAGATTGGCTGGACCGATCGGGCTGAAATTCTCACCATAGTTGGAGGGTGACCTGAAGTGCTCCCGTTTGTAAGGGCATCCCGATATCTCCCGGATTCCGGGAATGGCGGCTCCCGGAAATTTAAAAATCGTAAGGGGGGACCAAGGGAAACGCAAAAATTTTTTGTCTCCGATTTTGTTTAAAAGTTGGTCATAGGGTAAGTCGACCACGCTGATTTCGAAACTGAAATCGAAATTTCCGGAAAATTCACGGATTTCGAGATATTCGACCCGGAAAATTCCGGATTTTGGAAAATTTCTCCAAAAGTGGTCGATATGGTACTCAAATGAAAGATCTCGTCGAGCTGAGCAACTTTCCTTCTTGCGACATTTTCCGAAAATGCGTCTAGCAAAAGTTATGACCGAAAAACTGAAAATCCGGGAATTCACGAAAACCCGGATTTTGGACCAAAAAATTTTTTGTCTCCGATTTCGCTCAAAAGTTGGTCATAGGGTAACTCGACCACGCTGATTTCGAAACTGAAATCGACATTTCCGGAAAATTTACGGATTTCGAGATATTCGCTCCGGAAAATTCCGGATTTTGAAAAATTTCTCCAAAAGTGGTCGATATGGTACTCAAATGAAAGAGCTCGCCGAGCTGAACAACTTTCCTTCTTGCGACATTTTCCGGAAATGCGTCTAGCGAAAGTTATAGCCGAAAAACTGAAAATCCGGGAATTCACGAAAACCCGGATTTTGGACTTCAAAATTTTTTGTCTCGGATTATACTTAAATGTTGGTCACAGGGTAACTCGACTACGCTGATTTCGAAACGGAAATCGACATTTCCGGAAAAGTTACGGATTTCGAGATATTCGCTTCGGAAAATTCCGGATTTTGAAAAATTTCTCCAAAAGTGGTCGATATGGTACTCAAATGAAAAAGCTCGCCGAGCTGAACAACTTCCTTCTTGCGACATTTTCCGGAAATGCGTCTAGCGAAAGTTATAGCCGAAAAACTGAAAATCCGGGAATTCACGAAAACCCGGATTTTGGACTTCAAAATTTTTTGTCTCGGATTATGCTTAAAAGTTGGTCATAGGGTAAGTCGGTGGTGCTGATTTCGAATCTGAAATTGAAATTCCCGGAAAATTCACGGATTTCGAGATATTAGGCCCGGAAAATTACGGATTTTGAAAATTTTTTCCGAAAGTGGTCGATATGGTACTCAAATGAAAGAACTCGTCGAGCTGAGCAATTTTCCTTGTTGCGACATTTTCCGGAAATGCGTCCAGCTAAAATTACGGCCGAAAAACTGAAAATCCGGAAATTCCCGGAAAAACCGAATTTCTAAGAACTTCACAAAAGTAGACTTTATGGTACTTATTCGAAAGCTCTCAGCGAGTAGGAAAAAAGTTGTGATAAGGCCAAAGTCTGAAAATGTTTCAAAACTGAGTTTTAGCCCGAGCCAATATAAGCACAGCGGAAGGATAAGAGGAAAATGCGCGACAACCCGTTGTTGCCGGTAGGATTTATTATTATTATTATTATTGGGTTCCCGCCCTTTTCCAAAGGGTTTGGAACCCTATGTTCTGGACATGTTTATTATTATTATTATTCTTCTTATTATTATTGTCCACAATTTCGTGTCCCCCATGTCTATCTCGAGATTGGGAAGGGGTAGAGAGGTGGTTGATACCTCATTTTGAAGGTCTTGACTTGAACTGCTCCCGGAAGCGCGGGGAGCCCCGGGGGAGCAGAGTTGCTCCCGGAGCACCCCCGTGAGTAAAAATGAGTAAAATAAAAAAGTTGTCCAAATGAGCTAATTTTGGTATCATTCGAAAGCTCTCGGCGAGTAATGAAAAAGTTGTAATAGGGTCAAGGCCTGAAAATGCACCCAGAGTTATGAGGCCGAAAATGGTCAAAAATGGCCAAAAACGGCCAAAACGGCCGTTTGAAGGGGTTTTCCGCCTTTATCTCGAGCTAGAGTCAACCAGTTGGCCTGAAATTTGACATGTAGGGTGGCACCCGATGCGGGAAGACCCTCCGGGCACCTGGGTACCATAGTGTCACACAATTCGCAATTACTCGATACGGTGATGCTGCAAATGGTCAAAATTGAAAGTGACGGAAACCCCCCAATATGGGTATCATTCGAAAGCTCTCGTTGCGTGGATAAAAAGTTGTAATAGGGGTAAAGCGCCAAAATGTAGGAGAAATGAGTTACGGAGCCTCAAAGGAGTCAAAAATGGCCAAAACCGGTCAAAATGGGTCAAAATAAAAATTGTCGGAAACCCCGCAATATGGGTATCATTCGAAAGCTCTCGTTGCGTAGATAAGAAGTTGTAATAGGGGTAAAGCGCCAAAATGTAGGAAAAATGAGTTACGGAGCCTCAAAGGGGTCAAAAATGGCCAAAACCGGTGAAAATGGGTCAAAATTAAAAATTGTTCAATTGGGATGACATGGGTATCATTCGAAAGCTCTCGTTACTTAGATAAAAAGTTGTAATAGGGCCAAAGCGTCAAAATGTAGGAAAAATGAGTTACAGTGTTTGAAAGGGGTCACAATTAACCAAACTGGTCAAAAGGGTAAAAATTGAACTTTGTCGGATCTGGCTGATAATTGCATCAACCGAAAGCTCTTGATGAGCTGGGAAACTGTTATAGACGCAAAGCATGAAACCAAATACTTTACCAGAAAATGAGCCCGTACTATAAACGGAAAAATGTCGGGCGGGAACCACTTGATGCCTTTTGACTTATTATTATTGGGTTGTCGCATTTTTTTTAAAAAAAGACAACCCTTTGATATGGCTAAGTTTCTTTATTTATTTATTTATTTATTTATTATTCCGGTCAACATTTGTGTCCCCCCCCCCCTTTTTCTCGAGATTGGCTGGACCGATCGGGCTGAAATTCTCACCATAGTTGTAGGGTGACCTGAAGTGCTCCCGTTTGTAAGGGCATCCCGATATCTCCCGGATTCCGGGAATGGCGGCTCCCGGAATTTTTAAAAATGGTAAGGGGGGACCAAGGGAAACGTAAAAATTTTTTGTCTCCGATTTCGCTCAAAAGTTGGTCATAGGGTAATTCGACCGCGCTGATTTCGAAACCGAAAAAGAATTTTCCGGAAAATTTACGGATTTCGAGATATTCGCCCCGGAAAATATCGGAATTTGAAAATTTTCCCCAAAAGTGGTCGATATGGAGCTCAAATGAAAGAGCTCTTCGAGCTGGACAACTTTCCTTCTTGCGACATTTTCCGGAAATGCGTCTAGCGAAAGTTATAGCCGAAAAACTGAAAATCCGGGAATTCACGAAAACCCGGATTTTGGACTTCAAAATTTTTTGTCTCCGATCTTGCTCAAAAGTTGGTCATAGGGTAATTCGACCACGCTGATTTCGAAACTGGAATGGAAATTTCCGGAAAGTTTACGGATTTCGAGATATTGGACCCGGAAAATTCCGGATTTTGGAAAACTTCTCCGAAAGTGGTCGACATGGTACTCAAATGAAAGAGCTCGTCGAGCTTAACAACTTTCCTTCTTGCGACATTTTCCGGAAATGCGTCCAGCGAAAGTTATGGCCGAAAAACCGAAAATCCGGGAATTCCCGGAAAAACCGAATTTCTAAGAATTGTCACAAAAGTAGACTCTATGGTACTCATTCGAAAGCTCTTAGCGAGTAGGAAAAAAGTTGTAATAGCACCAAAGGCTGAAAATGTACCAAAACTGAGTTTTCGCCCTTTAGATAAGAGGAAAATGGCTGCGACAACCCGTTGATGCCGGTAGGATTTATTCTTATTATTATTAGCAGGTGGGTGTCCCCCCCCTAGAACTCGAGATTGGGAAGGGGTACAGGGTTGGTTCATACCTCATTTTGAAGAGCGTGAAAAGAAGGTGTGCATCCGTGAATTTCATCACTCTATCTCCACCCAGTCGACCAGGGCAGGGAATTTAAAATTTAAATTTTTAGAAATCGAAGGTGGTGGTTCTGGTTCTCCGGAAACGCCTATTATCAGTTGTTTTTCGCCCCTAGAACTCGTGATTGGGAAGGGGTACAGGGTTGGTTAATACCTCATTTTGAAGAGCGTGAAAAGAAGGTGTGCATCCGTGAATTTCATCACTCTATCTCCACCCAGTCGACCAGGGCAGGGAATTTAATTTTTAAAATCGTAAGGGGGGACCATTAGGCGATTCTCAAAATGGTCAAAAACTTTTTGACTCAGATTTGGTTGAAAAGTCGGTCCTAGGGTAATTCTGGGACGCAGATTTCAAATCTGCAAACGAAATTTTTCTATCCCTTTTGGATCTCGAGATACCGACAAAAGTTACACTGTTGGAGACCGCAAAAGTGAGCAAAGTGCTAAAAACGCCTATTACCAGTTATTTTTCGAACTCGTTAGTCCAGATGAGCTGGTGTATTTGCTAGAACACGGTTTAGAAGGGTATATCAAGAAACTTTTAGGGATATGTAGTTGAAAATTGCTTATCCCAACTGCCCTTTTATGGGCAACCATTTTCAGGAGGTGTCAAAATGGTCAAAAATTTTTTGTCTCCGATTTGGTTGAAAAGCCTGTCCTAGGGTAATTCGGGGACTCAGATTTCAAATCTGCAAACAAAATTACTCTATTCCTTTTGTATCTTGATATATGGCCAAAAGTTACACTGTTGGAGACCGCAAAAGTGAGCAAACTGCCCAGAAACACCTAATATCTGTGCTTTTTTAACTCGTTAGTCAAGTTTAGCCGGTGGATTTGCTAGGATGCCCTTTAGAAAGCAGTGTCAATTATTTTTCAACGATATTTAGTCGAAAACTGCTTATCCCAACTGCCATTTTATGGGCAACCATTTTCAAGCGAAGGTGTCAAAAATGGTCAAAAACTTTTTGTTTCCGATTTGGTTGAAAAGTTGTTTCTAGGATAACCCGGGAACGCAGAAAATATCACTTATCCCAACTGCCTTCTTAAGGGCAACCATTTGTATAACGTAGTATATATTCAAGGTGTACTTGAAAACTCACTTATTCCAACTTTCTTCTTAAAGGCAACCATTTGTATGAAGTAGTGTTAGCAAAGTGTAATGGGAAAGCCACTTATCCCAACTGCCTTTTTAAGGGCAACCATTTGTATGAAGTAGTGTTAACAAAGTGCAATGGGAAAGTCACTTATCCCAACTGCCTTTTCAAGGGCAACCATGTTAGGATGAAGGTGTCGTCATTACTGTATTCGAATAAAACCAATCATATTGCAGAAGAACGCATTTCTTGAACGAGAGGCTATCAAAGTCTTAGGAAATAAAGCTGTAACCTAAATGGAATATGCAGGTGGGCAACACGCTCTTGCAGTCGCTAGTTATTTATTATTTCTTCTCCGGATTCTTGTCCCCCCCCTCTATCTCGAGATTGGAAAGGGGTAGAGAGGTGGTTGATACCTCATTTTGAAGGTCTTGACTTGAACTGCTCCCGGAAGCGCGGGGAGCCCCGGGGGAGCAGAGGTGCTCCCGGAGCACCCCCGTGAGTAAAAATGAGTAAAATAAAAAAGTTGTCCAAATAAGCTAATTTTGGTATCATTCGAAAGCTCTCGGCGAGTAATGAAAAAGTTGTAATTGGGTCAAGGCCTAAAAATGCACTCATTTTGAGTTATGAGGCGAAAAATGGTAAAAAATGGCCAAAAACGGCCAAAATGGCTCAAAATTGAAAATTGTCGGATTCGGTCCATACCGGAATCATTCGAAAGCTCTCATTGTGTAGATAAAAAGTTGTAATAGGGCCAAAGCACCAAAATGTACAGAAAATGAGTTACGGGGCCCCAAAGGGGTCAAAAATGGTCAAAACCGGTCAAAATGGGTCAAAATTGAAAATTGTCGGATTTTGTCCATACCGGAATCATTCGAAAGCTCTCATTGTGTAGATAAGAAGTTGTAATAGGGCCAAAGCACCAAAATGTACAGAAAATGAGTTACGGGGCCCCAAAGGGGTCAAAAATGGTCAAAACCGGTCAAAATGGGTCAAAATTGAAAATTGTCGGATTCGGTCCATACCGGAATCATTCGAAAGCTCTCGTTGCGTAGATAAAAAGTTGTAATAGGGCCAAAGCACCAAAATGTACAGAAACTGATTTACGGGGCATGAAAGGGGTCAAGAAAGGCCGACACCAGTCAAAATGGGGCAAAACTTAAAAGTTGTCGAAACAACACAATATGGGTATCATTCAAAAGCTCTCTTTGAGTTTATAAAAAGTTGTCATAGGGACAAGGAGTACTATCGTAGGATAATTGATTTATCTCGTTTATAAGAGGAAAAATGCAGCGGCAACCCATTCATGATACTTTGCTTGTTATTATTATTCTCCGGATTCTTGTCCCCCCCCCTCTATCTCGAGATTGGGAAGGGGTAGAGAGGTGGTTGATACCTCATTTTGAAGGACTTGACTTGAACTGCTCCCGGAAGCGCGGGGAGCCCCGGGGGAGCTGAGGTGCTCCCGGAGCACCCCCGTGAGTAAAAATGAGTAAAATAAAAAAGTTGTCCAAATGAGCTAATTTTGGTATCATTCGAAAGCTCTCGACGAGTAAAGAAAAAGTTGTAATTGGGTCAAGGCCTGAAAATGCACTCACTTTGAGGTTGATGAGGCGAGTGCATTCTGAAAATGCCAAAAACGGCCAAAATGGCTCAAAATTGAAAGTTCTCAGATCAAACTCATATTGGTATCATTCGAAAGCTCTCGTTGCGTAGATAAAAAGTTGTAATAGGGCCAAAGCACCATAATGAACAGAAAATTGGCTACGGGGACTGGGGCAATAAAAATGACCAAAACCGGCCAAAATGGGTCAAAATCAAAATTTTGGAAAACCCACAAAATGGGTATCATTCGAAAGCTCTCTTTGAGTATATAAAAAGTTGTCATAGGGACAA
>JASAND010014853.1:0-18972 GCA_030248195.1 Trissonchulus latispiculum
TATTAATGCTTCATTTTACGCATCAATTTTTAATATAAAAAGTAATACTTTCGATGACGAGGAATCGACATTCCGGTGGTCGTCGAGACACGGGGTCTCCCATACGATCATCGGTATGGCGTGCCCGAGTTGTCGAAAATGCTAAAGTGCTTCAAACTTTATTTGTTGTTTTCAGATACTTAACTATGTCGTCTATAATTCCTTTTCAAGGAGAAAACGATTTCCTTTCTAACATGCACTTGTGTGTTGTGACCAAGGCCGGAAGACAGTTCTGCGCATCAGAAGCAGGATATCAGTTTGGCAAAGCCTGGGTTGCAGAAGATAATTATATCGCCGACCAAATCACCTTCTGCAAGACAGGATTTGAAGCAAAGAAATTGTCGAAGCAGATACAAGGAATCCGTCCAAAGCAATGGGAACAATGCAAGCTTGCGATAATCGAAGGCGTAGTCTATTCCAAATTCTGGCAAAATCCCGAACTCCTTGAACGATTGTTAGAAACTGCATCGGCTATTCTAGTTGAGGCCGCTTCGGACAGCATACCTCGTCACAGGCGAGATCTATTCTATGGAGCTGGACTTACTAAAAATGAACTGACAAAGGAGGATTTCCATCAATTTCCAGGTCAAAACGTCATGGGAAATCTATTGATGAACATTCGCCACTCATTCAAGGAAAACGAGTTCACGAAGCTGTTGGTTATAACTGATTCCCAAGGAAGTAGGTTGCCTCATACCGACGACAATCAGCTGAAAATTGTTTCCGTTAGTGGTGCAAAAGTTCAAGATCTCATCAAAATAGCAAGTTTGGCTATTCATGAGAAGTACCGCGGGTGCGTCATCCTTGGCGGCACAAACAACATCGCGATTAACCCTTGGATTCCAGTGCGATCTCGTGATGGTGCCCTTCAACCTCGGAAAACCGCGTCAATAATGCGGCAATTTCGCGGCCTGAGACGCCTAGGCCTTCACAATCCTTCAGCGCAGTTTTGGATTGGTGAAATTCCTCCCCGATTCGACCAACCCCATAACCTTCCAAAACGGGCAAGTCGGTTTCAGCTTACGGTCAAGCGTATAAATAAGGAATTGCAAGCCCTGACCGCATCATTTCAGAATTCTGGCATTAAAGTTAAGCTGTTTCCTATGTTTGAGGACTTCAACGATAAAGTCTACTTCAGAAATTTGGAAGATGGAAGCACGGACCTTCATTTTAGTGAGTTAGGTGGGCGTAAACTATTGGATGAACTCCGGTCGTTGGCGGATGCTTGCTAGTTCTCTCATCTGTTTTTGCCGAGACACGGGGTCTCCCATGGCAAAGGCGGAGAAAGTAGGATTGGCTCTGGTCTGTTACGTACTTGACTTTCATCCGACGGTTTTTGTCTCTGTGCTTTCTTATCGTTTTAAATTTCATAGGATCAGCTCTTAAAATCAACATTCAGTATACTCTAATGTTTCCACGAGCAAAATTCAGTTATTTTTGCCATGCCAATTTTCACCCAGTCTTGGTGCTCAACTTCAATACAAACTGAGTTACGTTCGTCTCCATCTAAGAGACTAGTGCAAAGTGATCTCACCTTTACCGGAACTTCGCCTCAAGTTGTCAACCTAGAACTTTTTAGTTGTTCAGGATCGGATATTGTCATTACTATAGTTCAGACAACTTAATGTCATTACAATGAGGAGTATATTAAAATTTATACCGGAAAAGGATAATAATAAATGAACAAACATCGAGTTGCTGACAAATAAGTGAACTTTGACCTTATATTAAAGGATTCTATGTATTATATATGCTTATGTTGTTGTATTTGAACAATATCTGTTGTATTTCAACTATTTCAATATGTTTATACCAGTCTATTTTTACTATATATATATATATACCTTGCTCTATGATACTGTTTCTTCTAAATTGCTCCCGTATATTTATATTTTGTATATCTACATGTTGTTCTACTAAATCTGTGCTATATGTAATGTCGATTAATGTTTCAATCAAAAAACAAATTGAATTATTGCAACTATCTATATTTTGTTTGTTTTACCGTGAAGCTGTTTTATTGGTTTTTACTGTAAATCACTATTTACTACGTGTATAACTTTTGTGTGTATTCTATTGTATTTGTGTGTATTCTATTGCGTTTTTCATAAGTTGATGTGTGTGAACTGGCATGTTTGAACTGTTGTCCTCACGGAATCCTGTGTAACCTTTCGTCGGGATGGAATTTAAGATTTTTTATGCTTAGGATAGAATTTAAAATCTTCATGTAATCAACTTCGCCCTCCTAGTACAAAAACTACCCATTTTTCCTGTGAAGGTTGTAATGAAATAATTTTCATTTGTACTTCTGATTCAAAATTGCGGAGGCTTTAGCTTTTGATTGTTGGCAACTAAACAACAAGTTCTAGGTTTAATATGTCTGAAGGCTTTTGGACAAAGTAGAGTAACATTGAAACCTCTCCTGGTTAATTTCTATTTTCCTGGAAAGTCGTTCTTTTAGTGACTTTCAATAATGAATTGCGGCTTTTGTTCCAACTCTTGTTTACTAGATGCAGAAGCAAAAATTTCTTGACTCCTTAATTTCCTGTTTTCCTCAAAAGTTTCCTTCAAGGCGTCCCGCATTAATGAATTGCAACCTCTGGCACAATATTTGCTGTTTGCAATTTAATCTGCAAAGTTGGGGGACATGCAAAAAAAGTTTTAATTAACTTTATCTTGAATTATCTCGTTTTATCTTATCTTGACAAAAATTAGCACGAAACGTTGCTGAAGATTAAGGTGCACTCAAAAATGTGTATATTACGTTGAGAATTCAAAAAAAAAATGGCAACAATCTACGTTTTGAGAGGCAGCCCCCTCAGCTTGCAAATTTTATATAGGGTCCAGCGTTTGGCAAAGTTTCGAAATATAGCCGATTCTTGTGCTTTATTTCTTCACCTGTTCACATTAATTATGAGTCTAGTACAAAGAAAACTGAAAATAAGTACAAGTTTTAGTGTTCTCTGAGGAGCGGCCGAAAGCGACCGCTCATGCCCTCTTTCCGTGAAGTAGATGCTTGGGCGGTTGGTACCGCACAGGCAGTAGCTTCGTTCCCAGGTTAGGTAAAATTGAGGAACCTCTCTGGCCTCAAGGCCAGGGAGGAAGATTGAGAAGAAATCACGAGAACACAGTAAACGAATTGGGGCCATTGTAGGCGTATTTTATGCCTGGTCTTTAGTATTCCGCAATACCACGAATAGACAATTTTTTCGCCGTCAAGCCTTTATTATGAGATTTGTCCAGTAATTGTTTATGATTATGCACTGGCCGAAGGGCCATATTTTTTAGTTTTTACTAGTAATTTTTTAGTATTGGGATTTGACTGGGCCCTTCCCAGTTTGATGTTCTGTTGATTGGCTAAAACCTAAAAGAAATAAATATATATATATATCCCCACAGCCAGCTGCTAGAGCCGCTGGTCTAGTTCCCAGGAAGGCTCTGCAGAATTCGAAATTATGATTGGTAATTATTCAGATTAATTAATTGTAAATTTGTGGCTTCAACTTAAGCGCAAAAAGCAAATAACAGTAGGCGAAAACTTGAATTTTACTTTTACCACTTAGCATTTATGAGAATGCAGTTACCAAGTTTGTTTCGATAAAATATTCAAATTCAATTACTAAGAACGTCTGATATTTGCTTAGTAATATTTAATGTTAACAAATTTATTTCAAAATTGAGAGTCAAAAAATGCCAACCCATTAATTATTGAGTGATTAATTAAGCTATTATTAAAAATTATCTGCGTTGAGATAGGTTACAGTTTTATTTCCCATAGCATTTGACAATATTTACTGCAGTATTTCGAACACTAATGCTAACTAAGTCAAATTGTCTTTCAGCACTTGTAACTTTAGGAGTTAACGTCAATTTCGTTTATTTTATTACGGGGCTTGAACGTAAAAATAGCCGTTTTTACTGGTTCTTCGCTAATCATTACAGATTGTCGGTGGTATCTGATTATCAAAATTTAATAAAATCTCGTTTTGCTTGCCTTGAGCGAGCACAGCTATAAAGAATAGTTACAAAGCAGAAATCTTACAAAAGTCGGACAGTTTTTGCGTGTAGTCCTTACGATGCTATCTCTGGAAAACCCAAAACACTTTTTCTGCATTAGTCAGGAGTGACATTATTCAAGTTCTTATATTTGGCAAATACCATCACTTCTTCATTTAGCTAAGCTGGAAGAGAATCAGCAGAAATGAATGACACAAATTTTATGAAAAACGTCGTCGTCGCCAGTCTTTAAATACCAATCGTTCCACTAGTTAGTATATACTAAATTTGTATCGAAGCCTAACAGCTGGAAAATCCCTAACATCTGGTGCAAATTGAAGCTAAAGCTTCCAACTGTCGGAGGCAGTGAAACTGTGATACGACGTCAAACATTCGCTTTCAGGCTTACTGCTGCTTAAACGTATAATTACATAATAATCTTTGGACTCTAATACAAGGTTGCATTTTCGAAATAAAGTTAAGCTTTTTAGTCCGAGCTCCAGCAATTGAGTTACTATTGAGAAGCGTAAGCGCTAAAATCCCAACTTTTTCAGATTGTTGCAACTTCATGAGGCAGTGTTGTGCTAGTCACGTAGTGTAGTTTCAGCAGATGTAACTGAAACTTCTCCGAAATCGAAACTGAAATTGAAACAAGGTTTCAATTGTTACAGGTCCCAGATTTATTCACTGAAATTGAAGCGTACGCTGAAACTACTTTGGATCGTCGACTGCAACGGTAACTACTCGCAACGATCCTCCGACTTTTCACGAAAAGTTACCTTTCCTAAATCCTAAACCAACTCTGTTCTTGGTTGGCATAATCAAAGTATTATGAAAGTTCCATAAAAGCAGGATCAGCTTTAAAGAAAAAGCGCACAGGCAATATTTAACATGCTTTAGACACTACCAGTTTAAACACAGCATTTTGTAGCAAATCTGGTGCTATTTTAAAGTGGGTGAAACTTACTTTCCATCAAAAGTAACAAACTCTTGCTGCACATATGTATCACTAGCAATTTTCAGACCTTTTGCTGTAAATTAGTCTTATACAAAAGGCCCGTTGTACCCTTAAACTGTTATGATGATTTCTGGAAAGTGTTGGTATCAACATGATGCGCTGGTTTGAACCAGAAAACACAAAGTTCAAGATAAGTTAGCCGCAAAATCTAGTTTGAGATTGATAATTCACAGTCGTTGCAAGTATTTAGAAGCAGTGCAAGCAAAGGAAAATGTTTTCGGAGTGATTAAGTAATGCAATAGGTGTGACCAAAATTCCGGTTTAAGACAAAGTTAAAATTTGAATCTGTCTTTGGAGCCTAAACCGAAACGGAATCAGAAATGCTGTACTGATTCCGTCAGCCCGGCAGTACTAATCTTAGTCAAATAATTTTCTTCGTTGTTTCAAACAAATTGTTGTTCAATGCACGTTTTGGAGCAGGCTAGCTTGATGTAAATATTACAACAATGCGGATTTTAGCTTAGCTTAACCTGAGATATCAACGGAATTGATACAATGCCAGCCAAGTTTAACATTTAAGTTTAACTCTATCTTGCAACAATTCGTCTGATGGTATACTGTTACAGATGGTGAATCAAACCCCAAAAAAATTATAGATTATTTCTCAATTCCTTTGTGCTACTGAAGGAGCTGTAGTCAGTTTCATAGCAAATTAATTAATTTACAGTACATTTGTTCGTTCAATTCTATGAAATAAGTTAATGTTAAGTGCTTACGAAACGTTGTCCGCGCAATCGTATATGTTCTCACGGAATGCTCGCAACCATCTTTAAAGACCGTGAAATTAAGCATTTTGTTAGTAAATTCAACAGCTGTAATACCATGATTAGTTCAAATGGTAGCAGCAAGCTAGTACTAGATAAAGAAGCTAGATAAGCAAGCTAGTACTAGTATTACAGTGATTTGATGACAAATTCTCGCGAACATCCGAATTGTTCTGAGCATCACAGTAACTTGAAAACTAACGTTGAGTGGCCATGTTTGCGGAGTTTCGGAAAATTGACATTAAACTTATCTATATTTTGGCTTCTTCTTGCATAGTTTCTGAATTTCGGAGTTTCTGAGTCCACAGTGTGTATTTGCATAATTTGCTGATAATTTTCTCATAATTAAATAGCACTGTTTTTGACTGTGCTTTTACTCCTAGTCCACTTTGCGGCGAGCAAGCCACAGTGCCGGTATCGTCCTTAATTGACTAAAAAGGGGCAAATCTTGTTAACTAATGCAAACTTTAGTTCAGTCATTCTCTACAAAGTGATAACAGACGTTTCCTAAAGTTCCAGTCCCTGCAACAGTAATTTAAACAAACTGCGCAGCGAAGCCACAAATTTACAGGCGTTGAGTTTTACATTATTATTTGGGTTAAAACCTGTTTATGTAATTAATGGTTTTAACCCATTTGATTCAGGTCGAAGATCCGTGGTACTGCTCCCTGCGCCACACTTCCTCGAGCTTGATGATTTAATTATCAATTCGTCATAATTAATTATACGGTCTTTGGGCGCCTGAACAATTGCCAAGAGTCGGTCGGAACTCTGGCGGATCTGGTTGTGTGAAATTTCCTTGGTTACTCGATTCTTTGTATGACGATGTCATATCAGTCGTCATAATAGACGCTATGTAGAAATAGAAGTGATCTGTATTAATCACTTCCCATTCCAAGTCATCCCAAGTGGACATTTTACTTAACTTTCCTTATGTTAACTCATTAATTAATTGATAGTTGTAGCCTACAAAAGATCGTCTTTGCCATTCATCGCCCTCCCTGAGGGAGTAACCGGAAGTGCCAAAGCATATCCTTGGTAAATGCAAGTGAACCCTTATTTTTAATTGATTTTTGCGATTCTGATGATTTAAACTTATTGCTTTTCAAGGGTCAAAGTTCGCTCCATGAATATTTCCTTTAGGATATAGTTTTAAGCAAATATAAGTAAATTTAAGCAACTCGTTGCGCAAACTATTAGTACTGTTTTACTCGGGCAAATTAGACCATGATCCTTATGTTAATTGATAATTGTTAACACTGTTTCTTCTCTGGAGATGTTGTAACTACTGTAGTACTCATTAATTGTATGTGTCCACTCAATAGAAGCTAATCTATATTTCTCGATTTCTTTGTTTGTACTATCCCTACTTATTCCTGTACTTGCAAGCTGTAGTATCTTATTATCCACCTTATACTATATTATCTTATACTCTGCTATTTGATCATTACTCTTCAGCTATTAATAAACCCTGCAGTGTAGAAAACCTAATTTGTCGCTGATTCCTCTATAGCCAGGCTGGGACGCCTTAGTCTGAACACGCTCAGATCGACAGTATCCTAATTTGAATTGAATTTATCCTTAGACTTTTCCTAGGATTATTTGATTGACCCTAAGGTTAGGCTAATAGCCCTGTTCAGATCTAAGTCAGATCTGAACTCAGAGTTGAAGACTAACAGTCTGATCTTAGTTTTGACCTGTTGCGTCAGAACCTTCCTATCCATACTCCAGGTGCGATTGGATAGAGCCGAACTTCCCTAATCTAACGAACTCACAGTAGGACCCCTAATAGGTTGGCTGTAGAGATCCCCGATTTTGGCAAACCACCTTTCGGGAATCTGGTACATAAGTTTGTCTATCTAGACAAACGCGCTAACCTTCCGTGTAAGTGAACTTCTAACCTAAAACGACCCCATTCTCGAAATCAAATCAAATCGGTCAAGTTTCCTATTTCAACCCAACTCAGTTCATTACATATTAACTCTCTCATCACAAGTACGTCACAGAACTACAATATAACTGCTTTTATACATGTACTGCCAACTTCACACTGTAAAGTAGATTACTGTAGAAATACTGTAGAATTACTGTGAAATTCTATGGATTACTGTAAATTTAGAGTCTCAAACTTAGGCTTAACACGTCTGACTGACTGATATTCCACAGTATTAAACATCGAGGGCAAAAGTACTTCTTTACTTTTAATTTTCTTTCCTTATATAGTAGTCGATCCAGGTTCTTAATGCAGCAGTAGTGTTGCTTCTTTCCTTTAACAAGCAGCAGCAGATGGATGTGTTTATCCAATGCATGCTTACTGATGTACAAGGGGACAACATTGTTATTATCTTCTCCATAAACATTGATGGAGATGCTGTATTGCTTCTCGAATTTGGGAACGTCCTTGAGGGTAACAGGAAAATTAATACCAGTAAAATCTAGTTCGTCATCATAAGCAGAGTAGTGAGTTGCGTGATCAGGATAATTGTTTGATGATACAGGATGTAGAGCAGACAGTACTGCCCACTTGAAGCATTGATTTGTCTTCATTTTTAACATTGATAACAGCCTTCTTGTCCGCAATGTTCTTAGGGGTTGGACTATAGGAGGCCCCATGGAGGGGTCGATACCGGGTGCAGTGACATTCCAATTGAAGAATTTCCCTAACGACCCTACCTGAACCTTTCTTGTCCGTGTACATCGCGTCCATCTGTTTTTTGAAAATACGAAAAAATCAAAACATAAAACACTGCTCCAAATTCACTATGTTTTGTGTTTTGATCTAAATCAACACATGGCTTGTTGCGCAGGTTTACGCTAAGTTTTTGCATATTCGAAAAACAAAACACAAAACACAAAGCACAAAACAGACTACAGCTAAGTCGTATGTCACGAGTTTTGATTTTTCCAGTCCTCAAGAAACTAAAACCTTAGACAAGAATTTACACAAAGACGGCATTCAACAATTTAAAAACATAAAACGCAAAAATCAAAATGCAAAACGCAAAAATCAAAATTCAAAACACAAAAAAAGAAAATCAAGATGCTTTGTGATTGGCTGCGTAGTTTCATAACTAGCGGCTTCTTTTTAGCTAGATTTTGTTGGGTCTGTCTAAAAAGAGGAAGCGGAAACGGAAACGGAATCGGGGTCTAAAAAACGGAAATAAATGCGGAAACACAGTCTAAAAAGCGGAAATTGGAACGGAAAGAGGGTCTAAGAAACGGAAACGGAATCGGGGTCCAAAAAGAGTAGCAGCAAGTGGAAACTGGTCAAATATATGAATAAATAAATAGAATTAGTGCGCTGTTGTGAGTGTTTCTAAACTTAAAAGGAGAACCTGCGGTAAGTGATCTCTTGCGAAATTATTGATACTGGTTAGATTTCAAATATTTGTTTCAGTAAATCTTGGAAATTGCAGGCAGCTTTAAAATGTAATAATTCTTTCAATGGTTTACAACAATCTGAAAATTAAGTAATTCCAATTGCTTTTAAAAAGACTTTCATTGGTGAAGTTCGCAGCTTTGAGCATTTGCGACAGTATCTATGGAGCTTGAAGCTATCGTTACTATAACTATAACTAGTGCCAATGGCCGCTAGAGGCCGCTATCGTTTAAGGCGAATCTGATTGGCTAAGGCAGGTTTAAATTCTAAGAATTCTTTCCACTGTTTCCCACAATAGTCTGTAGGTGGGATGACAGCTCCGATAAGGAATACCGTATTCTCGCGCTTAAGGGAACACTCACTTAAGAGAACATGTTCTCTTAAGTGAACGTGTTCTCTTAAGTGAATTCAGAAAAATTGTGAAGGCTAAATTTAAAAATTGTTTTTGAAAACTAAATGTCATAAAAATTGGTCAACAGATACTGAATTTCTTGTTTTTTCTAAGAAAAACTAATGATGTAAACCATTCACACCATAAAAAGTGACAATAATAATTATAAAAAATGAAAAAGCAACATCGATGATTGTTGTTTGGTGGTACTGAACATTCACTTAAGCGAACATGTTCTCTTAAGTCAGCATGTTCTCTTAAGTGAAATCAGAACATTTTCCAATTTTGTCCGTATTTCACTTAAGAGAACATGTTCTCTTAAGCGCGAGAATACGGTAGTTCTTATTTTCAGCCAAGTCCTTTACGTTACAGGCATTTAGCCATTACATGGCAAAGTGGTCCAAAGTGGTACAAACAACTAAAACTGACTTGGGAGCAAAGAATAGCGCGCAATCCAATAAAATGAGCGGGATTAAAGTGTCCAATCAGAAATGCCTAATGAGATGCCTAATGAGAAATGCAGAAATGTCCAATCAGAACCTGCTAGTTATGAAACTAAGCAGCCAATCAAAAAGTGTCTTGATTTTCTTGTTTTGTGTTTTGTGTTTTTGATTTTGTGTTTTTGATTTTTGTGTTTTCTGTTTTGGTTTCTGCAATTTTATTGTGCTTAATTTTGCACTGGCTTTGTTGCAGCGATTCCAGACTTTACTTTAATGAGAAATCAACACATGTTACACAATGCCATCAATGTATTAATTTCGCTTGACCGCATGGTTTGTGTTTTGTGTTTTGTTTTTTCAGATATGCAAACACTTAGTGTAAACCTGCGCAACAATGCATGTGTTGATTTAAATCAAAACGCAAAACAAGCTAAATCTGATGCAATGTTTTGTATTTTGATTTTTTCCTATTTTCAAAAAACAGATGGACGCGATGTACACGGACACTTTCTTGAGAAAAGCTTCAACGTTCAGTAAAATCTCAGGAAAGTATTCACGGATCTCCAGAACGACATCATTTCCAGGTAAAATAACTATCGATTTGCAGTTAAAGTAGCCTTCAATTGTTTCATCTGGATTAGTGTCCCGTTCAAAGAGAATCTTCATGCAAAGCCATACCTTAAGTCCCTGATGCTTAGACAGTTGTTCCTCGACTAAACCCAAAATCTGGTGCAAGGATAAGGACAGGTAACGTTCAGGATTAGCTGTTTGTTCTGAAGGCAGTACAGTTTTGACAACTAGAACATCGTCCAATGCTGATTGGGTACCACAAGACCCAATGTTTCTGATAGATGTAGTACCACTGGATTTCTTCGTAGGAGGAACTACGACAGCAGGCGAATTTTTCATAGGCGTGCTGATGCAAGATTTTTTGCAGGGAGAACATCAGGATCTGGTAATTTCCTGTAATGACTGCGTTGATGCACAACGAGATTACTCTTTCTGGCGAAAGAGCGATGACACTGAGGACAGGACTGCTTCTTAGAGTCTTCGTGCGTTTCTCGTTGATGTCGAAGAAGACTTTTCATATGAGAAAAAATCTTCCGCAATGCTCACA
Source organism: Trissonchulus latispiculum (assembly GCA_030248195.1). Lineage (NCBI taxonomy): Eukaryota > Metazoa > Nematoda > Enoplea > Enoplida > Ironidae > Trissonchulus > Trissonchulus latispiculum. Next base: position 11,145 of record JASAND010014853.1, read on the forward strand.
TAAAAACCGTCTTGACTGTAGCTTGTCATTTTCAAGAATGACCATATTGTAGATTGTCGTTCCTTTTATGTATTTCGTCTGCAGAATCTGTCAAAAAATGATTGATGAGCTTGCTTGCGATGATGCTAGTAATTGAGTAAAATCATTCCGTCTGTGTATGTGCCTATGTAGACTGATTATGTAATACCATAGCTTACCTCAAATGTAATCCCAATAGCTAATAATGATTGCATAATGTCACTCCTTCTGTGTATATGCCTCTGACTTTGCGTGATTGCGTAATAGCTATTGATCTAGCTAATTGGAAAATACATATAAACAATCGATAGCCATTATGACCAGTCAGTGTTTTCACACTGTTCTTTGCGGCAAGTAGTGTTTCTACTCTTTGATTATACCGCTACAGATTGGTTGGGTGTACTCATATTCAAACTTACTGTTCCCCTAATGGCTCTAGCATTAACTGTTACCATCACAAGTCAGAAAGTGGGTGATTCTATTACCTGTCAAATTCCATACGAACATACAAATTCACCAACATCTACGTACTTTGTACATGCTTGCTACATTAATGGACCAGATACCAGCTACCTTCGCAATCCACCATTCTTCATCTATATTTACCCATACCTCGGTTTTATACTCATGATTTAAGCAGTTGTAAGCTACAGCCCCCACTTAATCTGGAGTTTATATGGTCAGAAGTCAAGCATTCATATTGGTCATCTCATACAACACTTCAAACAATACGACGACTATGAATTCTTACAACACAAGAAATCAGCGCTATGTGTGTGGTTGTTTTGCAAAGTTTTAACATTTATTATCCTATGCGGACAAGCCGCAGTCATTGTTCTGTTGTTATTACCCATACTGAAAGGAGATGATCAGTCACTGTTTCCTACTAGCATAAGTTGTAGTATACCCTACAGAGGGCTGGGGAATACCAATTACTACAGTGTAACATGTTTACTACTGTGTAACGGTTATTTTTGCCACCTGTACATAATTATGGGAGTTCGGATGATTATACTGTGTTTCCTGTGGATTATCAGTATTGCCCAAATGCTTAGTATTACTAGAAAGCTTCTAACGATAAGGGTATCGTTATGTATTTCGTAAGTCAACATTATGGTTATAATGCAATTGAAAACATAAAAGCTTGATAAAGACGTTGTTGTTAATCATGAGTGGGTGGATTATTTATGATAGTGAGCAGGACGTAGTCTTGGATTCTCGATCTAAGTATAATTCAAACGAAGAGGCGTTCGCCGATGCTGAACAACAGGCCATGAGAGCTGGGCTTACTAAAACCCCTGAAGAGTATACAATTCTAGTCTATAGACAAGGAGAACAACCACTTCGACGAAGACTTTATAAAGTATCTTCTTTTCAACAAAAGCTAAGGCAAAGAATCCGGGCATTAGGTGGTCAATTATTGTCTCCAACACAGAATCAGGAAATGACGTTGTGTATTCCAGGGTAACAGCTAACAGCTGGGAAGATGGGTTTGCTAAGGCAAGACGGTTTGCTACAGAAGAAGAGGTCGATTTATACCCAAAAGTTACCATAGAAGTAGAAAGGGACCTTGGCAATGGTCAAGTTGAAAAACAATACGAACACATGAATACATAAAAAGTCATAAAAAGACATAAGAAGACTTGAAAACATCTATTGAAAAACATTTTTACTGTCATAATGGAGGACATTAAGTGTACTATGTGCTGTGCTACTTTCAATAACAAAGCAGGGCGTCGTCAACATATTCGCAAGATTCATTCAGACAGGGAATCAAGAACCTGTTGTGGAGAAACATTCAAGACGTTGCGACTCCTTAACAAACATAAACAACAGGCTCATGAAGACAAACCGATGTTTTGCTCCCTACGATCCAAACTACAAGATGGAAGAATGGATACCCTTTTCTATTCTGGATGGCACCCATTCAGCACTTTCTACAGAGCACCCATCTCAATTGCTGGAGTAGTTTATCGCACTGTGGAACAGTATTATCAAGCCGAAAAGGCTAAATATTTCTATGACTGGACAATGTACTGGAAGATTATGAACACATGGTCACCTTCTCTGGCTAAGCAACATAGAAAACACGTGGAAGGATATCTTGAAGATCAGTGGATGCTAGTAGTTGCAAATGACGTAATGGATTATGCAGTCAGAGAAAGGTCAGACAATACCCAGATGTTGAGCAACTGCTGTTAAGTACCGGAGATGATGTTCTAGCACAGACTACCAAATTTGATGGGTATTGGGCTAACGTGATGGATATTGCTGAGGCGACAATTAACGATTCATCTCAGTGGATTGGAAAGAATATGCTTGGTGAAATATTGATGAACATTCGGCAAGAAATTAAAAGAGAAAAACAATAACGGCTATGTATATATAGTATGTATGAATGTAAATTGAAATTAATAAAAAGAATTATTGGTGTTCAGTGTCTCATTGAAATGGAGATTACTTTTACGCGTGCAGAGCAAATGCACCCTGTATGCATTCTATGGCATAATTACGCAAGTTACATTACTCACATTAGCAAATTTTGGCCTCACCATATACATGAAGTCAATCCCCAGCACCGAGCAACCCAAAGCTAATGATAGTATGACTCTTATTACAGTAGAGCTACTACCGGATGGAATGGTTGGTATACGACAAGATGTATTATAACGTGTTTACCCACTTAAGGGGGGGGGGTCGCTTTTTTGGGCCATTTTTCGACCTTCTCCGATTTTGCTCATTTTTACATATTTTGAACCCCCAATGGGTCCGCGAAACAAGACAAGTGCGTTTTGCGCAATATTGCTTCTATCGTTCTGTAGAGTCCTTCATAGGTGACTCCGACATGTGTTAAACATAGGAAAATGAAAAAGTTAAGGTAAAAAAGTTTGTGTCCAAAAATTTTTTCGCTGTGTATGAGACTCAGCTCTGAAATTTTTTCACCCTTGTTAAGGACATAATGTAGAGTGCAGCGAGTGACTTTGGTGCAATTCTGCTGAGAATTAAAATTTTGGCAAAGTTTTAAAATCAGAATTTGTAAAAATTCCGAGTTTGGCTATTTGCCAAAATTCCAATTCTCAACAGAATTGCAAGTCACTCGCTGCACTCTACATTATGTCCTTAACAAGTGTGAAAAAATTTCAGAGCTGAGTCTCTCACACAGCGAAAAATTTTTTTGACACAAACTTGTTTACCTTAACTTTTTCATTTTCCTATGTTTAACACATGTCGGAGTCACTTTTGAAGGACTCTACAGAACGATGGAAGCAATATTGCGCAAAACGCACTTGTCTTGTTACGCGGACCCATTGGGAGTACAAAATATGTAAAAATGAGCAAAATCGGAGAAGGTCGAAAAATCGCCCAAAAAAGCGACCTTAAGCAGTTTCAAAAAATACAAAACTTTTTATGGGAGTGTTTAGACGATGCCCAATGGTAGAAACAGATAGTTTACTGTGTCCATATATAGCTGAACGTTTTGACGTCCAACTCTGCATGATTGATGATCAGCAAGTCATGTTTGCTCGGATTGGATCAATACATTTAAGGTGCTGGTTCGGGTTCGTGTATTTTTGGGCTTTAAAAGCGCAATTGTCATTGAAATTTATTCTAATTTGCTACAATTACATTATTTACCCTATAAAACATGTCAGAAAAGTCGCGGCTTAAAAATTTGAGTTTTGGAGAAATTAGCTTTATTCTGCCACAACTTGCACTGTGACCACCCTACATGGATGAACTTATAGTCATTCGAATCCTCTCACCAAGACCTACAACTTTGCTCTTGAGATTTTTTTCGATTCCTTAAGGTTTAAGAGATAACAGCGAAAATTGATTTTCGAGGTCCAAAACCGGCCATTTTTCGAAAAATCAAATATTGCAAGATTTCGACATTCGACAGCTTCAACAGCGGTGCTCCGTCGGTCAAGTATTGTCCATATTTGTGGTCCTAAAGGACATCTTACGCCCAAAGGAGAGCTCTCTGCGGTATCTCTGCCGGCGCACAGCAGCGAAAATGTGAAATTTTGAAAATCGCAACTAGATTGCTTTGAACACGGATTTCTCTCAACTCATGCAATCAATTAAAAAACGGCTTTACACACGTATTTTTGAGACAATTGCCGAGGGTTATTTTTTATGGTTTTGCATTATGACTTTCAGTTCGAGAGAAATAAGCGTCCAAACTTGAAAATTTTGACGAAATTCGGACAAAATTTACGTTTTTCTCAAAATCTTGAGCTTCTTTACTCGTTAAACAATTTCAGAAAAAATAGCCCTCGGGAAGACATTTCTTTTGAAGCCTAAACTGGTCGCTTTTCGTTAGCTTCCCCACACTTCGAGAAATCCATGTTCAAAAATTGTTTTCATGTTATTGCAAGTCGTTGTTCAAATATCATGTTGTTCAAGCCGAAGAGTTGAAATGATACAGCTATACTGTACCTAGTTGTAACAAACCCATTCTAAGCTTTAAAATGATATAAAAATTATTGTTGAACTCTAAAAATTGAGCAAATTACAGTCTTTCAAAATTTGCCGCAAATACCCGAACCAGCACCTTAAGCAGGAGTGACGTATTGAAAATTTATGAAGTTTAAATTAATAAAAACCTCAACTGCTTAACAGTTTCGCGAAAATGGCTGTCATAGCAACACCTTTTCTAAAGTTTCAACACCCTTTCACGTGTATAGTGGCTGCGCCTACTAAAGCAGGCAAAACAACGTTTGTCACTAGATTGATCCAGTTTGCCGATCAGATGATTAATCCACCTCCGCAAAGAATTGTACGGTGCTACACTGAATGGCAATCTGCTTATGAAGATCTGCCTGATATAGAATTCTACCAAGGTATTCCTACTTTTAGAAGAATTGAAGACGGGGAAGCCTACACTAGTAGTACTTGATGACTTAATGTCAGAAGTGCGAAAGAATACGAAGCTTGTTGAACTGTTTACCCGAGGTTGTCATCATTGGTCTTGTAGTGTTATACACATTACCCAAGACATATTCTATGATAAGAAAAGAACAAACAGGATAAACTCTCAGTATATGGTTCTAATGAAGAATCCTGCAGATAGACTGACTCCACTTAACCTAGCGAAGCAAATGTTTCCGGGACAGGTGCAGGGATTTATGGAGGCCTTCAACCATGCAACTGCTAAGCCACATGGTTATCTGCTAATTGATTTAGATCAGAACACTCCGGAGGAGTTCAGATTACGACCAACTATATTCCCAGAAGAAACGAATGGTGTTTATAAGCTAAAGAAAACATAAAAACGATGACAGACACGTATAAATAGAAAGCTGACACGTATAAATAATGGCGCAGCGGTTCGAGAAGAATGCTGATTACCCAAGGTCCTCTGTAAGTGCAATCCGAAGCAAAGAAAAGGATTGATTGAAAATGCTAATACAGAGTTACTAAAAACTATCTGCGACTGTGTGGAGAATGTGCTTTCCACTTTCCAGTAACGTTAAGCTTCCCGACAAAGACCTACAGCGGTTGAAACGTCATAAGAAGATATTATCATCGTCAACTGCGTGATAAAGGGAAATCCTTACAGTGGAAAAAGAAACAGATTGTATAGAACGGAGGTTTCATACCAGCCTTATTGGCCCCGCTTTTAGGAGTTGTTGGTAGCCTTGTAACCGATTTGATTATGACCAGATAATGGAGTACTCAATGCTAGTACGTCCAGATTATTTTGAGAAGCATGAAAAGCATGCTAACACTGAAATGAAGACAACTATGCGGAAACGTAAGTACCCTGAAGATGTTAAATTAGCACTGTATAGACAGCATAATTATCGCCGACGAATGCTGAATGACAAGGGTCAGGAAATTATTGTCAAACAGAAAGCACCGGAGCAGGAGCATATTATGCAAGATCCCATTACCCAGTCACATCCTCCTCGTCTACAACAAACTGCAGAGTTGCTTATAACTCATATACGAAACATTGAAGACTTTAAAGTTAATGAAAAGGGCGAGATTGCATACAAAGGCAGAGAAGCTAAAGGCTCTAGAATTGTTGACCTCGTCCATGATTGCGTGAGAAATAGACCAACTAAAAGTCCTGCAATCGGTTAGGAGCTTTTGGTGGAAGCTTTGCGCAATGTTGGGAGCTTTGAATTTGTTGGGAATCCTACCAGATGGCAGTGCATAAAAGAGCATGTTACACCAAGAAGGCCAGCATCACAAAGACTTGACGCGCTACGTCGAAGACTTCAAACTGGAACTGGCATTGTTCTTAAAACGTTGAAATGGAAGACACTTTGAGGCACTATTACTATTCCCCTTCCAGTCCAGTTGCATATTCAGGTCCTGTCAAGCTATACAGATAAGAAATCTATAGATCCTAGTGTTACTATTGGAGCCGTGAAAAACTGGCTGAGTAAACAGTATACCTATACTCTCCATAAACCAATACGTCGAACCTATCCTAGAAGACGGTGCTTTGTAGATGGTGTTGATAAATTATGGCAGGTGGATTTGGCAGATATGCAAAGAGTATCTAACGATAATGATGGATATAGATTCCTGCTCACGTGTGTAGATTTTTTTCAAAGTATGCATGGGTTATACCTACAAAATCCAAAAGTGTCTAGAGATTCATAAGGCATTTACAGAAATTCTCAGGAGTGGAAGAGTACCAAAGAAGTTGCAGTCGGATAGAGGAAAGGAATATCTCAACATACAATTTCAGCACCTCCTCCAAGAGAATAATGTTCATTTCTATACATGTGAAAACCCTGATATCAAATGTAACATTGTCTAAAGATTTAATCGTACAATAAAGACACAGGTGTGGAAACATTACAACCAGAAGCTATCGGTATCTAGAAGCATTGCCACAGCTAGTGGAAGCATATAACAATACAAAGCATTCAAGCATTCGAATGACTCCTTTGGTAGCATCCGATCCTGTTAACACCCATGTGGTCTATCATAATTTGTACAATGAAAAGGTGGGATATAAGGCAAAGTTTAATATAGACGACATAGTCAGAATTAGCAAATCCAAAGGACTATTCAAAAAGGGATATCTTCCAAACTGGTCAGAAGAATTGTTCAAAATTGTGAAAATCAGCTCAAACCTGTCACCAGCTATATACCATTTGATTGATTTGCAAGGAGAAAACATTCAAGGAAAATTTTATGAGCAGGAGTTACAAGTTGTCAAGGAACCCGATAGCTATTGGGTTGAGAAAGTAATAAAAACTAGAAAACGTAGAGGGAAGAAAGAATACTACGTCAAGTGGTTAGGATATCCAGACAATTTAATAGTTGGATCAGTGAAGACGATGGATTTTTACCTGCAACTACCCAGTAACACTGGTGACCTTGAGAGTAATAGTCTAGCTCATTACAGAGTAAGACTTCCTCATCGCATAGACTTGGAAGGGGAGTGGGAAGTGGCCCTTGTTGAAATAATGTATCCTGTAACATGGGGTAACTTTATCAAGTGTCAAGCAATCAATTTCACCCTTCTTCAGATGCCTCACCCTACTACTGGTGAAGCTATGCCAATAGAATTTAGATTTGATAGCTATAGGCACAGAGTATTGTTTACTGTACCAGCGGACAAGATAAGTTAATAATAATAATAATAATAATAATATGATAATACAATCAGTTAACAAGATTATATCTTTGGAAGGCCAACAAGTTGCACCTGACAGCGCAACTACCTACAACTTGTTGGAGTTTGTGGCTGACTATGAACCTGACATGAGGGGTGGATTCTATGCACTGTATATTTACTGTGATGTTGTAGCACCGCAAATAGTGGGAAACGCTTTAGAGTGGT
>JASAND010014854.1:0-25680 GCA_030248195.1 Trissonchulus latispiculum
ACCCATTTTTTATTTTGTATTTTGTAATCCAAATCCCTATTTTGTAATCCAAAAAAGCGCCCACTCACGAAACAACGCACATGGGGTATCTTTTGGAAACCAGCCTATAATTGCTGTCTTGTAAATTTTCAATAAATTCAATAAACTTCACGCAGCAAGTCAATCGTGCTCACAAGTCTATCCGAAAAACACCTTTATTTTTAATCCTTGATCTATATATATAGCTGAATCACTCATTCTTTTCTTCACTCACTTTTTCGTTTTAAGGTGGTGGTATCCTTTTGTGCAGTGCTTTTGTGATTTTTTTGAAACGCTATAACTTTCGCAATTTTTGGAGTTGCAAGGAGGTTTATACATCGTTTTAAAGCTTATTATATATCTGTACATTCACATGAGCTCACAGAACTGGCAAAATTAGCAGAAATTTTCTGACAAGCTCACATCTAACAGGATGAATATAGACCAAAAGTTTTTGAACATCGATTTCTCAAAACTGAAGAATCGGCCAAAAGTTCTTTTTGTGCCACGATATGAAGGACATATGGGCCGAGGGACGTTTTTTGGATTTGGCTCAGCAGGTCTTAACGGTCGAGAAAATTGGCCAAATGCACAGTAACACGAAATTTTGCAACTTCGCATTGAGTTTTCTTGCTACTCAATATGTTTTAGCCCAAACCAAGAAAAACCTCCCTCCGCAGAAGTGCGAATTTCGATTCTACCGAACATCTCCGGAATCCGTCGAGTAGTTTTTGAGAAATCGATGTTCGAAACAAAATAATAGCAGTTTTGCCAAAATGGTTTTTCGGCCAAATCTCTAGCTGAAAGCAATAAAGTCCGGCTAATAGGCGTTCATAAAATGTGCATTTGGACGATGTATCGATTGAGTATAACTAAGCCAATTTTGTCCTTAACATGTGGCAGTAATTTTGAAAAAACTGATTTCCTCGAAAATGGCCATTTTTTGACCCTAAAAACAGTTTTTGCTTATACTGACTTAACCACTGGAGATAGCTCAAAGGTTGTAAGAGCAAAAATGTTCATTTTCGAGTCCTCTTTCCAGCCATACCAACCAATCCCCTGTCTTGTCTACCTACTGGGAGCTTAAGGCCAAAAACCAAAACTTTCTTTCTTATCTTTTGGCTTAAGAATACGGGACTGGTCCTAAAATGTTAAAGAGCACGGAAATAGGTTATTTCGTCAGTTTTAGTCCTTTGCGTAAAGGATTAAAACCGTAGGAGTCAAAAATACCCGAAAGGAAACCAGCACCTTAAAAGCCACAATGAACACTGAAAAATCCAAAAAAGCGCCCATACCCCGAAAAAACGCCCATGGGCGTTTTATTGGGTGGGCCACTGTTTGGCATAATACGGTAACCTCGCCCGTGGAAGGAAAAGGTCGGTCATTTTCCCACAGAGTTTGAAGCACTTTGTGGTACTTAGTTACTTAGTATGAACCACCATATGAACCCCTGAGATCACGGATGATGTTATCACTAACCGAAGATCACCGATGTCTTCGTGGCGAAGATGATGGTGAACTATATACGTATATATATATCACTGGCGGATCCAGGATTTTGTGACGGGGGGGCTACCCAGAAGTTGAAGAAATTTTTTGTTTTTGCAATAAAATCGGTCTTCGGATCTTTAATTTTTTTATACTGAAGAACTGAACAAATTTTTTAAAATTCTTGACATTTTTAGGCAAAAATGGTAATTTTCCCCGAAAAATCGGACTCATTTCAAGCTTTTTCTTCACAAATGCAATAAATATGCGTTTAAAAAGTGCGAAATTTTTTTGTTTTTTGCCCTTTTTCCTCTTTGTCTCCTTAATTTTTCCTACCTTCGAATCGCGACGGGGGGGGGCGGCCGCCCCCAGCCCCCCCCCCCTGGATCCGCCCCTGATATATACGTATATTTACAAGTATGTAAGTAAGTACGTAAGTAAGTACACTTTGTCTTTTTTGAAAACGAACAATCAGGCAAATGGACAAACGGATAATTTCTAGTTTCAGTTTTACTTCTATAACAAAAATAGTTTGAGTTGAGTTTCAGTTTCACTCCACTTTCCAAAATTATATTTTAAGTTTCATTGTCTGAAACATTACTAGGTGACGGAAAATTGTTATCATGTGTATATTAAACCCGTGTAACAAACATGTTCGCGGCATATACGTATTATCGGCAAGCCTTTTCAGTCTGCCAGCGTCTACCCCTGTGTTCGAATATATTATGCGTGCATGCATATATATACTATATATATATATATATTATATATATAGGTATATATACACGTAATATGCGCATGTTATTGTCCATCTGAGAATATATACGTGTGTATGCATATATAAACAACGCGTAATGCTGCTCATAAGAACATGCACGATTTATGTGTACGTGTTAAGGTTTAGCATTAGTAAGGGTAAATTTTTGACTGTTTGCATTCCCACGATTTAGACAACCGTGAGAAATAATTGCTTGGAATTTTCGTGAGAATTTTGGTAGTGGGAGAGGGTGAGCTGTGTAGCATTTTTAGTCTGGGTTTATTATCTAAAGTCAAACTGGAGTATATATATTGGTGCTTGGAATAAATCGTGTGTACGTGTTTTTGAAACTGAGCTGTCGCTGGAGTATTTGTTTACTGTTAGTGTTGCTATAAAGTTAAGTTTGGAATTTTATTTATGAAGGACCTGAAAGTTGAAATTGATCCAGATCAGGAAGTAGGTTTAAATTAATTACATATTGATATTCTGCTAAAAGCTATGATCGTTAATTTTTCGCTAAGAATTCAGGTGTATATATACGTGTGTTTGTTTAATTTTTAGCGAACAATTAGCGATCAGAAGTATTGTGGGTCTTGTCTCGTTTACCCCCCCCCCCAGTACTCAAAATCCTTAAAACTGGACCAAATGAGCTAAAATTTGGTGTGGGTATGTTTTCGACCACGCTGAGTTCAAATATCGCAAAATTTTTCGATTTTGCGAAATTCGAAATTTTTCGATTTCTAAGGGGGGACCAAGGGAAACCGAAAAATTTTTTGTCTTCGATTTTGCTGAAAAGATGTATATAGGGGTGGTTTTCAGGGTCGTAGAACACGAATCTGAAGTCCGTTTTTCGATTCAGCTTTCCGATCGCTCAGTATAAGCTAAAGCTTTAAGCTTAAGATGTAAGCTTATACTGAGCGAACGGAAAGCTGAATCGAAAAACGGACTTCAGATTCGTGTTCTACGACCCCGAAAATCCCTATATACATCTTTTCAGCAAAATCGAGGACAAAAAATTTTTCGGTTTACCTTGGTCCCCCCTTAGAAATCGAAAAATTTCGAATTTCGCGAAATCGAAAAATTTTGAGATATTTGAACTCAGCGTGGTCGAAAACATACCCACATCAAATTTTAGCTCATTTGGTCAAGTTTTAAGGATTTTGAGTACTGGGGGGGGGTAAACGAGACAAGACCCAGTATTGTAAGTTTGGCGTGGACTCATTTTCGTCACAAACTGGTCTTCTGATTTTTCCAAAATCACCTGCATTTTACAAGTTAGTTACATCGTTACGAATTTTACTGTAACTGTATAAGGTTAGTGGGTTCTGGGTTGTTGGGTTATAACAGGCGGCGTTTCCCTTCGATCTTTACGGCTGAAAAGGCTGTACCGATTGCAGGAAGCATTTACAGATTCTGATGCAAGAAGAAGAATGTCAAGCATCATCGATTCTATCGGCAAAATTTAAAAATCGAAAAATTTTAAATTTGTGGAATTCAAATCCTTTAAAGTTTTTGAAATCGCTGACTTCAAATATAAACCCATTATGATGATCTCCCAACAACTACCAAGCCAACTGATTTGTTTTGAGGGGGATTGTAGAAAATTCTAAAAATGGTTAGTATTTTCAGATGTTGGTGCAAGAAGAGGAATGCTCAGCATCATCAATTCTGTCGGCAAAAATTAAAAAAATTCGAAATTTTTCAATTTGTAGAATTCTAAGAAATTTAAATCCTTCAAAATGTTTGAAATCGCTGGGCCTCGAATATGAACGAATTTTGATCACCAAATAACCACCAAGCCAACCGGTTTGTTTTGAGGAGGGTTGTAGAAAATTACAAAAGTCGTTGTTTAAACTTCACTCAGAGTTTTCTTACAGGGGGTTCCCACCAAAAATATATTTAAATTTTCTTTTCAAATTCGTGTTGCACAATGGTTTTGTAGTGCCGACGTCGCGAAAGATTTTGTTTTCCTCCTTTGTCTCCTTTCCGCTCCTTAATTTTCCAGACCTTTCAAACCTGACAGTGGGCCCCTGCCAGGATAATTTCTTTTTTAACTTTATCCTGGCCTTATTATAGGACTATTCGCCTACTCGTCCTGAATTATTGTGGCTATTGTCCTCCCGAAGTTCACTGCTACTATCAATTCCTTCCTCCAGTGAGGCGAAGTGTGAGGAATCTGGTGTCGTTTCCAAAACGGTTGTGGAAGAGGAGAAGATTTGTCCTGGCGGCGGCGGAGATCAATTCTCACCGCCAGGATCTCTTCATTCGCTAACCGTCCCGTCTTCCTATGACAGCCAGGATGCCGTGGCTCGGAGAAGACTTCTGGCCTGTGCTCGAAACCTGAACTGTTCCCCTTCTGAACTGACCATAGACGGTGGCGGTCTACTGATGGGCTATTCCATGAAACAGGAGCCGGTGGAGGCGGATGAGGAGCCTTACTCTAAAAGATTGAAACTGATCAGCAATAATTCTGGTAAATATAATTAAAAACGTTTGCGTTAGAAGAAAAATTTGATATTTTTTCTTTGTGTTTGTTTTGACAGGTGATGTTGGTTTGTACGTGTACGCTTCTTGCTTTTGAATCCAATACTTCTGGAGGAGCGGTTTTCGGTATAGCAAGGTTAACAAAATAATCACCCCGAAAATTGGCTAAAAATCACACACCTACAGGATTAGTAACAAGCCGCAGCTGGAATTTTTTGCATGGTATATACGTCATAGCCAGAGGTCCCAACCATAATTATGTACTTTTGACGCCGAGGCCCATCTCCTTCGACCAGGGTACCCAAAATAGTTGACCCACCCCGAAACCGACCCTCGGACAACTCCGGACCAAGATTGAAAATTTTGCTACTCACTACGGACTTTGTTTTGCTATCCCATATTAATTATGCACACTCCTCACTATCTAGCCATAGATACCTTGCCTTGACCTAACCGCCTGACCTAAACTGCTTAGTATCGTTTAACTGTTCCTTTCTGAGCACATTTAAGTCGAAATTGTTAAAGCGTGAAGCTCAACTGCACAAGTTTATGCGGGGGCGTGCATTACGAGGACAGTAGTCCTTTGCATGCCACATTATATTTTCGTTTCACGCAATGTATATCTACGTATACTATGACTTCTGGGCTGGCCCACGGCGGGGTGATTTTTTGCGAACTTACTCGTGCGGGGTGGCTGCTACAGCAAACGTAACGCCAAATTGGACCTCTGCGGCCCCGAAACCCTACAGAGCACATGTTTTAGGTACCTCAGATCCGTCTGACCTACTGACCGGCAGTTAGTCATGACCACGACCCTCCCCACCCAAGGGGAGGTCAGGATCACATATATATGTGGGCTATAGCTACATGAAAACTGATGCAAAATTTGAATTCTACGCCCGCCCCGAAAATCATATATAGGCATGTTTTTGGATTCCTGCGCCTTGAAATAAAATTTTTGACCAGTCACGTGACCCTGACCAAGATCACGTACCCTGGGCCAACTCACGTGACCAGTCACGTGACCCTGACCAAGATCACGTACCCTGGGCCAACTCACGTGACCAGTCTTAGTCGAAATTAATACGCCAAATTGTTTGCGCTGTGCGTACTAGAGTAATAGAACACACTGTTTTTTGTGTTTTTATTGTGTTTTCGCACACTTTTTTAAAAACACACTAAAAAGCACACTCAAATTTTCACCTGAAGGAACAAATTTTTATTGATTTTAAATATAATTTTTAAGTGTTCCAAAACATTTTGCGCCTTTGGCGCAAATATCGTCTACATATCTGTTTTTACTTCTGTTTGTTTTCATCTGGGCATTACTTTTAGTGTAGCCTTCATTATTCTCAGCAACGCTGCCATTTGGGCTGTATAGGCATATTATTCTACGAAATTATGTTTCCAAATTCAAGTAATGACGGGAATAAAATATACAATGTAATGTCGAAAAGTTTTGAAGGTTTCAAACCAAAAGGTTCAATTTGGTTCAATTTTCAACAAATTCTCAACGTCTGGGGGGCTCCGCTCCCCAGACCCCATTGTAGCGCAAAAAGACGTCTTCAACACGGATATTTAACATTCAGAACATTAAAATATGTTTTATAAAGACTAAGCAGTATATGTTTTGTATTTCTTCTGTAACACGCGAAAAATGCTAAATTGTAGTTATCAATGTTGTAAAAACCGTTAAACGTTAAATAACCGTTAAACTGTTAAAAACGTGTTAATATTGCGAAAAGCGAATTTCAGGAAAAACACAGAATTTTTAAAAACACACATTTTCTTAAAAAAACACAAAAAGCACAGGTAAAATTTTGAAAAAACTCTGATAGAACACCAAATAAGGGGATTTCTACCTTCCTATAGTCAATAAACAGTGTTAAGATAATTGGCTTAGGGTAGCCACTTTGGACCCACGGACCCAGAACCGAAATTCGGTGTTATGCCTACCCAAAAGCAACTTCGGGGAGCAAATGTTTCTGCATAGTAACTCTATGGGCTATGCTCCATTTATGCATGAAAGGAAAATTTTCCTAGCTGTATCCTGAGATTAGATATCCAGGCGCGTAGCCAGGGGGGGAATGGAATTGTGTTGCCCCCCAGGAATTTTTCCTGCCACGTGTGTAAAGCGCCTATTTTTCAAAAAATTTTCGCGCCGTCGGCGCGAAATATGTGTGTTTTCTTATTATAATACGTGTTTCGCACTAAAAATGAGTAACAATTACCGTATTTGACCACTTTCTGCATCATTTTGGTGCTGAACAAGCACCGCGCCTTAAATTTTATTGTAACTTCAACGAATTCTCTGTAAAAATTCCCCGAAGGTCACGAATAGAAAAATTTCTCAGCTTCTGGGGGGGGGGCTCAGCCCCCCAGACCCCCCCGAAAAAATTTTACATTCCCCCTCCCGAAATTTATTTCTGGCTACGCTAGTGTTGATATCCGTGGGTGACTTTTTGCGAACCCGTGATTTTTTTGTGAATTCGTTAACAAAAAAATTACAAAAATTTATTGCTCTGGCTACACAAAAGCTATCGGCATGAAATTTGCACCATTTATATATAGAGGGGGTCATTACCAGTTGATACATACCAAAATTATTTCGACCGGACTTCATTTGCGAATATGGCAGCAAAAATTCTATTTTTGAATTTTTGTTAACCTTGCTGTAAGAAACCTTAAACACGACAACTAGATATGCGGTAAAATCTGGCTTCACAATACGATTTTGACGGGTTTTTGAAACGCAAATTTTTAAGGCATGAATTGTTTGTGTTTGTCTGTCTTTCAGTTTTTGTAGTCCTGAGGCTGTTCTATGTATAAAATCTCGAGTACGACTATGTAGGCAGCTCACCCAGCCTGCCAGTCTCGAATTATTTTAGAAGAAATAGTGTGTATCATCAAATGGCCCCATTTCCCTGGCTACTTGATATATATACCCCTTTATTTGTACACAGAAAGTATATAGTCCTTGCTAAGACAATGAACCTCATGCTATTATGACACAAGCACTTATGCTTTGCCGTAGGTTTGCTATTTAGTGTGTTGGCTACTTAGTATTGTTGCCGGGCTTCTTGATATTGCCTGGAATAAGTCTGGCAAAGACAGATAACCGACACACCACGATGTAACAGGACATAAAATAGATGAGAAAGATAAAGTAATAATAACAAACTTTGGTACCAAAATTTCGCAGTAAATTGTTGTTAATAAGTATATAAGGGAAAAAGCTGCGTCCGGCCAAGTCTGTCATAGACAATGATAATTCGTTGCAGAATAATTCGTCGGCCCTTGTTCCTACTTTGTTTTCATCAAATTGCCGTTATTTGCCTCCGTTCTGGACACAGTGATTGCAGTAGTGCTCTCCACCACTATCGTTAATCAAATTGAAGTCTGTGACTCAAGATCACACCCAGTCTGTACAGAAAACATGGGCTGAGCAGTGTCCTGAAAGGCAGATAATTCAATTCTGGGGTATCTTTTCCTTCCCGTCCCCACCTCTCCGATCAAGGGAGGTTTAGGTATTGTTGACCTACAAACCCACGTCTTGGACATCCGACCACTTCCACTTGTATGACAAATCGTGGCAACCATGACATGTAGTTATTGAAAAACTTTGTCAGACAGCATAAAAACGTATAAGCACTAAAATAATCCATCAATTTGGCTTCCCTGAGCCCTCAGCGACATTTTTAGTGTTATATCAAGTAGCCCAGAAAAGTCAAATTTGGACGTGCCAGTTGATACAATTCCGTAAACAAGAACGAGCAGCCATATCTTCAGAAGAAGCCGGGAGTATGCTAAGTGGTCGAACTGGAAGCTATGAAGTTATTTGTGCCTACCAGGACAGCTGTGCACGCATTGTTGGAAAGTATATATATACAAGAAATAAAAATGCTCCTCTGGAGCATGAAAAAGTAATATGGGTGATGGTGAGGTTGCAAAATCAAGAGAGGACTAGTGTTTAAAATGCTTAAATATGGGGCTAGGTTAAAAAATAGAAGAGGACTAGGTTGTGAGCGAATTAATATGGGCACAGCTTCGCCGAACAACCCATATTCGCGGTTTGTAAATGTAAATTATTATGCATATCCACGATACATTTGGTTTATAATTCATAAATAACCTACAGCTACGGTTTGTGCTCGAGCTTTATTCGAACTTTTATTTTAGCAAACGTTTTCTTCGATAAGTGCTTCATACTAACCAGCGCATTTTACGTATTCATTTATAAGGAAAATTTATATTCAAGAATAATTTAGGACTC
This sequence comes from Trissonchulus latispiculum, assembly GCA_030248195.1. Classification (NCBI taxonomy): domain Eukaryota; kingdom Metazoa; phylum Nematoda; class Enoplea; order Enoplida; family Ironidae; genus Trissonchulus; species Trissonchulus latispiculum. The sequence continues at coordinate 9,021 of JASAND010014854.1, forward strand.
TCCCACGATCTTCTATTTCCTCCTGACTTGGACCAATAGCTTTAGCATCATATCCTTATACTTCTCCTAGTAGTAGAGCCTGCAGTAGTTCAACACAACAAAATGATGATAGTATACGTATATTCCTAGCAGCTAGTCTAACAGTACATGCAAACAGCTATATTCGATGAGTATTCAACTGCTTAATTTTTTATTGACTGACATTGATAGCTCTAAGCTAAGACGAAACGTGAAATCCCGCGAATATGGGTTGTTCGGCGAAGCTGTGCCCATATTAATTCGCTCACAACCTAGTCCTCTTCTATTTTTTAACCTAGCCCCATATTTAAGCATTTTAAAGACTAGTCCTCTCTTGATTTTGCAACCTCACCATCACCCATATTACTTTTTCGTGCTCCAGAGGAGCATTTTTATTTCTTGTCCTTCTGTCATTTTAAAGGATCCCTTTCCAGCAATGCGGTAATGGATACAAGGAGCTTGAACAGTGCCATGCTAAACGAGCGTAGTCGATTTAGAATATATGCCCCCAACAAAACGCCGAAAAACGCTGTTTTAAGGGGTTTGACCACTGGTCAATAGGCCCCATAGACCGTAGTGATCACTGGTCACTCCCTCGATTTCGGCAATATGCCCATTGAAACGAGCGTAGTCGATTTACTATATATGCCCCCGACCAAAACGCCGAAAAACGCAGTTTTAGGCCGTTTGACCAGTGGTCAATAGGCCGGTAGGCTGTAGTGACCAGTGGTCACTTCCGTCGGTTTCGGCGATATGCCCATTGAAACGAGCGTAGTCGATTTACTATAAATGCCCCCGACCAAAACGCCGAAAAACGCAGTTTTAGGCCGTTTGACCAGTGGTCAATAGGCCCCGTAGGCTGTAGTGACCAGTGGTCACTTCCGTCGGTTTCGGCGATATGCCCATTGAAACGAGCGTAGTCGATTTACTATATATGCCCCCTGCCAAAACGCGGAAAAACGCTGTTTAGAGGGAGTTTTCCCAATTTTGACCCTAGGCGAGGAACTACGGGAGCCATGCTGACCAGTGGTCACTTCGGGCGGTATCGGCAGTATGCTCATCGTTTTCAGCGACCCCGATTTACTATATATGGGGACCACCCCGAGGCCGAAAAACGCCGTTTTTGGCGACTTATTGACTATTTCCAGTGAAAGTGGGACTTAGAAACTTTTAGCCCAAACAGGCCAAAAAAATGCAAAGTTTGGGCCCATCTCCTGAAAGCTAGGGAGCAAAATTAAAAAATCCCCCTCGTTACTTTATGCACCCTTACTGGTAATTTTCGACAAAAGATACTAGACCTCTCCAGCTTTTACCCAGTTCTAGAAAAGTGTGACCAAAATTTGCGAAAAATAGCGAAAGTCCGACTTTGGGACCTTGGCACAGAGCCAAAATTGGCCAGGTGCCAAAATGACCAAAAAAGGTAGCATGGGGGGATCCTGTCTGCCAACATATATAGCAAGCTTAACAAAAAAAAAATCACCCGAAATTTTAACAAAAAAAATCACCACACCCTGACTCACAGGAAAGTCGCAGAGACCCAAATTTTTGCATGGTGATAGCCACACATCTCGACATTACAGCCTGTGAGTTTGAGCCCCTAGGCCCTCTCCATGCGTTCAGGGCAGACCTTTAAGTGATGGTACCCAAAAGTGACCTCAAAAACGTTCATGACCGAAGTTCGAATTTTGGCTGCTATTCACTAAGGGAAAACCCTAGGCAACCCATATTGTGCATGTGACATGTCCTGACTGTGGGCTATCGATACATATATAGAAGTTCCCAGTTGGACCTCTGTGCCGTCCTGGGGTGGGTGATTTTTTTTTGTTAAAATTTTAACAAATAAAAAATCATTTTTATATTCTGTTACTGAAGTCAGAACAGCAGCTAGAGCAAAACTAACGTCAAATTCGAGCTCAGCGACCTCGAAAACCCTTATATACGTTGTTTTTGAGGTTGCCTGGCACTTCTGGTAGTCCAACCTGGCAACCAGCCGGGCCTGAACCGTCCGACGGTAAACGTGATCCCAGAAGTCAGTATTAGGCCATAGTTACCGAAAACCTAATGCCAGATTTGAATTCAGCGCCCTGGAAAACCCCCTAGGACATGTTTATAGCCACTTCGGACTGTCCAGTTGGTACCTGGAGGGTCCGGACGGGTCCGGCAGGGGTCACGTGACCGTGGGTCATACCCCACCAAAATATGAAGTTCTGAGTTTCTCTGCCAAAATGCCTGGAAATAGGTTATAATCACTCACAAACACGAAAAAACAACGTTTTAGCCTTTAAAACGGCACTTTAGAGCCACCAGACTTCACACTGGACGCTGTCGGGGGCCATCAGTGACCACTAAGACTTCGGCGGGGCCAGTTGCCCTAGTTGGAGCACTAGGTTAGCGGTTTTGGGTTCTAAATACGTTATTTAGTGTGCTCTATCCAAAACTGATGAGAAAAAGTTGCTAGCTGCTCTCTGGGATCCGATCCGCCACTGATTTTTTTTGTTAACGGGTGATTTTTTTTTGTTAAACCTTTAACAAAAAAAAATCACACATTTCCGTCTACTGCAACTTACTGGTAGGTGGTAGAGCAATGAAACTGGGGTGGTTTTAAAGCTTAGCCCAAGACCTATCCATGGGTCTTCAAAGTAATCGATTTGGTTTAGTTTTGCGAAAGTTCCAGCCAAAAAACCGAATTTTGATTTTTTTTGTTAAGCTTGCTATAATAGTAGTATGGTGCCAAAATGCCCACATCGTTCCAACACTTAGCCGTAAAATGCATTTCCAATAAGCGTTATTCACCGAGGAAAAAAAACAAACGCACGGTAACTATCGCCTAGTGCAAAAATTCGAAGTTTCGAATTCGAACCAAAAGTATGGTGGTACTTGTAGTACTACTCGAGTTGTTTACGATGGTAACCTTTTTACCACCGCCGGACCTCTAATTAGCTGGCACCAGGCCAACACGGTCTGCAGAGGGCCGCGCAGACGCCTTTATACCCATCTTGTGGGGGGGCGCCCCCCCGCCCCTATATTTTGTTTGGGGGTTCATTTTATTAATTAATTTAGTGCGGGTGTTGGATGCGCTCGCCTGGGGCGGGGGGGGGGGGGGGGGGGGTTAAAAAAGTAATGGTTTGCTACCTTCGTGTAGTAGTGGGGGGGGTGGGGATGAAGATAATAACAACAACAACAACAAAAAAGGTTTATTCAGTAAAATAACACTAATTAGTGATAAAACATTACTGAACAGGATTACACAGAGTTGACGACAACTGCTAACGTGTATCCAAGGAATCAGTCAGGTAAAATTTGTACTGTCAAATACATATATATACAAATGCATGCAGAAACCACTAATATACTTTACAAAATGCTTTAAGGTCAACAGTTTTAAGCTTGGTCTTGAACGCTTGTAACGATGTTAAATTCACAAGTTCAGACGGCAAACTATTCCACACTTTGACAACCCTACTGCCGAAAAAAAATTTCTTTGCATCCTTGCGAAACTTTGGAACACCCAACATAAAGTTATGACCCCTTAAACCTCTGTTATGCCTGTAGGTAAAATAGTCCGAAAAGTTGATATTATCTAGACCTCTAACAATCCGAAAACATTGAAAAAGGTCAGCTCTAATTCTTCTCAACTCGAGACTGTCTAGTCCGAGAATTTTAAGTCTTTCACTGTATGACTTCCCCGCCAGCCCAGGAACTCTTTTCGTGAAACGCTTTTGAACACTTTCAACAGCAATAATATCTTTTTTAAAGCGAGGGTTCCAAATTACAGAATTATATTCTACAATAGGTCTGACATAGGTCGTAAACATTGCACGCAAAAAATCTCTATCCCGCGACCTAAAAGCTTTAAAGATGACATTTGATCTTTGAGCTGCTTTCTTTACAATTCTAGTACAATGCTCTGAGAATTTTAACTTCTCATCCATATACACCCCAAGATCTCTAACCCCCGATACACTGTTAATATGGACTCCATTAACTTCATAATCATATTTAGGGTTCCCGTTTCCTAAGTGAAGAAGAACGCACTTTTCCAGTGCTATTTTAAGTTGATTTTCACTAGCCCAATTAAAAACATTTCTTATATCGTCTAAAAGCACATTGACATCAGCCTCATCTTTACAAGAAAAATATAGCTTAGTGTCATCTGCGTATATTTTTACATGACTATTATTAATACGTGTTACAACATCATTTACATAAACAAGAAATAGAAAAGGCCCCAAAACACTTCCCTGAGGTACGCCACTTCCAACTTGAAAGCTGTTCGAGCATAGGCCATTTACCCTTATTTTTTGAGAGCGCCCCTTCAAAAAAGCACTTATCCACTTCAGAAAATTTTCAGGTACTTTATAATGCTTTAGTTTATACAATAATTTCTTATGACTAACAGTATCAAAAGCTTTGCTAATGTCAATATAAACCGCATCCACAGGTTTGCCAACATCCAAATATGAAACCCAATTCACCATACATTCCAGTAACTGTGTTTGTGTTGACTTTCCAGCCATGAACCCGTGTTGGTGACTAGTCAAAATTCCAGAAGCCTCAAAATATTTGTACAGCTCATTTTTCAAGATTCTCTCCAAAAGTTTACTACAAATACATGTGAGACTAACCGGTCTATAATTCACAGCTTCACATTTGCTCCCTTTACCTTTATAAATAGGAACTACAATAGCTTCTTTCCAATCCTCAGGAACTATACCCGACATAAACGATTTTTGAAAAATTAACTGTAACGGCACTGCCAACAGGTTACTAAAGCTTTTAAAAAATATTGCCGGTAAACAATCAGGACCACCACTTGAGTCCATTTTTAGCTTAGCAATAGAATCGACTACATGCCTACGAGTAATAACAAAAGTAGCTAATTTCATAATATCACCATCTCTCACATTAACATCCAGCACATTAGGCAATACATTATCATCTACGACGAAAACTGAAGAAAACTGTCTACCAAAAACATCTGCCATAGCCCCAGCATCAGAAACTTGGGAAGATCCTTCTTTTAACATTGAAATTCCGTGTGTATTCTGTAAAGATTTATTTACAAATTTAAAAAACCTTTTTGAATTTGGATTGGATAAAATTCTAGACTCCACAGCTAAGGCTTCTTTCCGAATGGCATCAGTACATGCTTTACTAGCAACTCTATATTTACTATGAAATGATTCTACGGGATTACGCTTGTATGCTCTGAACGCATTACGTTTCAAGGCTATTGCTCTTTTGACTTTATTGCTATGCTTCCGCTTTTTCCGAGAACTATTTTTTCGCATACAGGGCACGTAGTTTTGAATCAAATCTAGGCAAACATCTCTAAAAATTACCCACATCTCATCCACAGACTTTTCATGAAACAGTAAATTCCAGTTCGCATTCTGTAAAACCCTATAAATTCCACCGACATCCGACTTTGCCCAGTTTCTCTTTACCTCTCTTCCACCATAGTTGGGGGTACTTGTACCAAAGGAGACATCAAAAACAACACAAGCATGATCACTGTTACAAAGTGGGGGTTTCACAGAAAAGTTAGAAGCTATAGACTGATCATTAACGAAAACAAGATCCAGGGTTTTAAAATTTCTAGTAGGAAAATCCACCATGTGGAATAGACCAAACGATGCAAAAAGGTTTAGGAAATCGTCCTGCCTGTACTGCGAAGCAGCAGTACCCGTTACCCAATTAATTCCAGGTAAATTAAAATCTCCAACCAAAAGCAATGGTAAATTAAAACTAATCAGTCTCTCTAAGAGTAATTTGAAATATTCATACAAGTGACTCATAACTACAGACGGACGATACAGGTTGCAAACAACTACTTCTTGCTGCTTATTGCTAATTTTAACACAACATACTTCGACATCTTTATGAGTAGGGACCACTACTTCGCAACATTTTATACCCTCTTTAACGAATGTTGCTACGCCCCCGCCCCGAGTGCCACCCTGTCGATCTTTCCTAAATACACTATAATCCTTATCACAACGCAAAATCGAGCTAGGGTCCTCATCCTTCAGCCAAGTTTCAGCAACAAAAATTAGATCCGGAGACATGTGTAATCCGGAGACAGATAATGTGTATACATATATTTAGCAACAGCAATGTCCCGTCAATGACCCCTCCCTCGATTCCAACCCCACGTTTTGGACTTTCCTCCACTCAAATTGAGGTGCCTAAATGCCAAATTTTAAGGATTTTTGGTCAAAATTTCAAAACGTTTCCGACTTCACTGTAATTTTTTAGCCTAATATCGTCTATTTTGGTACTAAAACTTGATTCTCAGCATTTTTAGTTTAGTCGTAGCAGAAACGCAGAATGCAGTATATATACGCATTCGCAAAAAATAGGTTGTTTTTGCTGTAGTTTTTGCATTTTTAGGCTATTTGATTCCCTTACTTCCTCATCCCACTTTTTTCGCCTAGAAAAGCCCAGGCTTATAGCGTTTATGTGACCTAGAATAATTATGTAGATGGAATTCTCAGCGTACGTAAGACTATGTGTATATATGTCGTGGTCTTTTTGCGAAATTGGTCTTTTCGCGAAAAGACCTGCAATTTTTGTCTTTTCGCGAAGTGCCTGGTCACATTGCGAAATTTGTTTAAACTATGCTCATTTCTGCTACCAGCCCGGTCTTTTCGCGAAAAGACCAAGCGTGTTGGGCTTTTTGCGAAATAAGTCAAATTATAACATCATATGCGAAAGCTAATTCATTGATGATGCAAAATTTATGGAGTCTGTTCTGTGCTGACTAACACTTAATGGATCTTTTGCGCTTTTCCTCCCAGCCCTAACTTTTGATTTTTTGACCAATAACCTTGAAATTTGGTGTGGGTCATACTGGAAACTGAAGAATTCAAAAATTCAAAGTATTTTCAAATTTTAAAACATTTTAAACAAGTTGGCCCCAAAAGAGGCAGTATTCCTTCTTAGACCTGTTAATTATTCAATCACCAACATTGCCCTTAGTTAGATAGAAGATCGGTTATATGCGTTTAGAAGCGCCAGGTTTACATTAAATTCGACTTGACATTTCTTTAGTTGCTTTGATATTAAACTACTATTATCTTTTAAAATATCCTACTAAATCTTCGTTATTTCTTATGAGGCCAGATGTCATTTCCTTTAGCAAACAAAACAGCATTGCACCATGCAATAAGTAACAGCACTAGAATCAGCAGTACACTTTCAAAAAAGTACATATTCGATCCCAAATAAACAGGAAAAAGTCGATTTCCAAGACTAAAATTTCATGACTTGTCATTCCGCTGCTCAACTTTTCTCGCTGATCTCACTAAGGATCAGGAAGAGCAGGCCTATGCTTGCCCATGCCATGAATGGACTGGACTTGTGATGCCCAGAGCAAGCTAGTACTTTCTTACCTACTGCACCTATGTGTTGCTCCGAAGCTACACTAGTGCTCAAAAATCCGCAACCGTGTAGATTGCTGACAGTCGAAGACTGCGTAAAAGTTGTCAGTTTTGCTGCTTAAATAGGATCCAAACCTAATCTGCATAATCTGAAAGCAAAACAATCACCTAAGCTAGCCCTGTGTTGAAGATAAGGCGTCTAAATGGAGAAATGACTCACTATACACAAAACATATTTCATTATATACATTCCTGCTCCAGCAGGAATAAAAATTTAAAATTTTAATTTGGTATGAAGGACCACGGGAATCAAAAAATTTTGCCGAAAACTTGCATACAGGGTTTTCCGTGGCGCTGAGCACGAATCTGAAATCCGTTTTTTGATTCAGGCTTTCGTTAGCTCAGTATAAGCTAAAGATTTAAGCTTAGGATGTAAGCTTATACTGAGCTAACGAAAAGCTGAATCGAAAAATCTTTTAGCTAAACCCCCCCCTCCCAGTAAAAAAACCCAGAGCTTGGTTTAAACTAATTTCTCAATGTGGCCGGGCACTTCTCAAAAAGACCACGACATATGTACCTATACGTAGCAAAAGGTGATATGAGCTTGATAACATTTATCGAATATTAGCATTGAGCAAATTATGCAACATTTCGAGAGATTAAAGGGGTAGAGAAAGTCAAACACGCAACGAACTGCTCCGTTACGTTTGTAAAAATATAAGCTTGTCTTTAGTTGTCTGCCTTTGCGATTGTAGTCAATACCTGAGTTTACTTTAAAGTGGTAAGTCTGTTGTCTAAATGCAGTACGTAAAATTAATTCATAAAACAGTTGAAAACAGTTAGACGAAGCAAACTGAAAAGTGCTGAGGAATTCAGTTTTAGTAGCCTGGGGTATCTAGGAGAAAAAAGCGGGGCCCCCCGGGGGAATCCAAAGTGGTCTAAAATTGCCAAATATCTATATGACATACCTACATTTGCTGCTAAGTGCTCAAAAGTTGAGTTTGAGTAGTAGACGATCTCAGACCAAAAGAACTCTGGCGAAGCCGGAAAATGTTCGAAATTTTTGACCGAAACTCCTTAACAGTTGACAATTGCTGGGCCACTCCAAAGTGAGTAAAAGGAAGCACGAAAAAGTATATATATCTATATATATATATTTATACAGGGGTGGGGAGAGCGACCAGCTCCCAAAGTAAACCCAGCGCATTTGGAGATATTTATATATATATATGTATATATTTAATGTATGGTTTATCATTTATTTATAAACGATAAAGAATATTGTAGGATTCATTTATTTAGCGAATTCCATTTCCGGCCACATTCCTAATGTTTTTCAAAATGGCTGATATTTACGTTAAAATGAGTTCCGTTTGCTGGCATTATTTAGGGTTTTGAAAGTGGGGAGCGAGCCCAAGGTACAATAATGCCTGAATTTTTAGCGAAAAATTCGCATTTTTAAGGTGAAAACGCAAAAATTGCTGTTTTTGAGCTTAAAATGAAATTATAAGTCTATATATAATTTATAACTAAAAATTGATAAACTTAATTTTTCGACACTTTTGGGCGGCTCCCAAAAAAGTGGTGGTCAACATTTCGATACATATACGTACATACCTCGAACCAGTAAAAAGATCTATCTAAAAATCGACGTAAATGTATGCATATCTACATTTATATGCTTTTCATTTTTCAGTTTAGTTCAGTTGCTTCGTTTTCGCTATAACTATGATGATCCTGCGTATTAAGATATGTTTAGGCAGCACACCTGTATTTGAACAGGTGTTGTTTCTGGAAAGTTTACTATTTGATGATAATATGCAGGTTCAGAAAGTTCAATAGGTGTCGACTTGTCTTATTAACTACGTACATTACCTATTAACTTAATGTATCCTTAGATGTGTAAAAAATGTTTGATATGCGTGCAAGTATATGTACTAAACGTTTAATTATTATAGTGCTCGATTATTCAGATGTTTCTATAGGCTTGCAGGTATATCTTATGAAAACCGAAACTGTAATATTACTAAACTAAATGTTTAAATGCTCTACGTATACCCAAGTCCGTATGCATTGATTATATGCTCACGTAGGAATATATACGTACACTTGTGCTCTAATTGCGTATGCACCCTGGTCCTTATATACATGAAAAGAAGCATTTGGACGATGCGTTAGCGTGGGAACGGTTCCAGGTGCCCTAGCTTTAGAAGCTTACTGTAGATGTATATAGGCTTACATATTGAAAGAAAGCTATTGTTCCTGCTCTTCTTAGTGTTACATCATTTGCATTAGATCCATCTACGTTCCTATGCAGATGCCCTATGTCATTTCTATCAATACGTTCTATATTTCCATTCCATTAGTTGCAAATAATAAAGAATAGAATCATAAAATTTAATTGAGACTCCTTTTAATTCTATCAGGCCAATTCAAATTAATATATATAGATTTAGATATTCAGAAAAGTTAAACTAATTAAGATTTTTAAGAAATTGCCATAAAAGTATATATTTTCGGGATTTTTACGGGAAGGAAAATTTCATGAAATGCCTGGGAGGTTTTTCAGTTGTCATTCAACTTCATGCGGGATGGAGGGAGGTAGTGTAAACTTTTGCTAAAAATTTGACAATCGACTCAGGCACGCATTGCTCCAAAACATTTTGTGTAATTTGGAAAAAATTACGCCACGCGTGTTTTTGCAAAAAAACGATTTTGGCTTTATTTTATGCTTAATTTAATGTTTTAAGTATTCTATATATATATATATATCGTTTTGCCAATTCATAATTTATTTTGCATAATTCTTAGCACGAAAGTGCGTGTATATGAAAAATTTACCTAGTTTACCTCTAGGTTTTTTTTTTGGTCAAAAATAGCGTCGTTTGCAGAAATGAACAATAGTTTTGACGATGCCAAAATAAAAATGACGACATAATGACCAAGCCAAAATGTGGAAGTAGCACTCAAATTTAACAAGAATGCAAAGTTTCTATTACGTTTTAACAGTGATTTTTCAAAAAATTCTCAAATTTTGGGGGCTACCGCCCCCAAACCCCCGCTCTATATATATTGTCTTAGTGATGTGAAGGTCGACGATGTTTGAACAGTCAATCAGTATATCTATTATATATATACAAAGCCACAGGCTACGAGTCTTTATGCTCCATACTTCAATTGCATTTTTTATGCAAGTTTCTCCTACCAATTTCGCTGAATATTTTCTTTAAAAACTTTCTCTTCGGATTATCTCAGCTAGAATGGAATGAGAGCTTATATATACGTATGTACCAGGATAGGATGTTTAAGAACGTTTATTGCATAAATGTTAAACTACTAGGGATGGATCTGGAGGGCAGCTCTGTCGTTGCGATTTGAAGGTAAGTAAAAGCAAACAGGAAAAAACAGAAAAAAGGCATGTCAACTAAATTTCGTGAGCGCGTATATATATACGTATATTTCCAACGTTTTTACCAAATTTTTGGATAGAAAAAGCTTAAAATGTCGTGCGAGTTTAGCAAAAAATTCTTATTTTTCCTTTCAAATAGGGTAAACTTTTAAAAAATTTCTTGTTTCTGCAACATGAAAAGAATTAAAGATTTAAAGGACGATTTCATCTAAAAAGCAAAAAATTTCTTCAACGTCAGCCCCCACATTGTGTCAAGTTGTTCTCGTCATTGTTAATGCTCAAAGAGATGATACATAGACACCAGATATATGTATTATATGAGTACGTAAGTTAGAATATATTCGCGAGACAATGCGAAATATGAAGCAACACACGCCAACAAGGTATAACTTCATCCAAAATTACGAATATATATAGCCTAAAATTATAACAAAACTGCATTTCTGCAAAACTTTATTTTTGACGTTGGACAAATAAAAATGACGCTCAGAAAATAAAAATGACGAAAATTTGATGAAATCCGATTTTGAAAAAAAAAACGCTGGTTTACCTAATTTGGACCTGTTTTTGGTGTTTCCGCTAGAAATTTGTCTTCTGAAAAATTTTTTGCGATTTCTCAACCTTGTTAACAATAGCATACGTATTTGGCTTATGTAATATATATATATATATATATATATATATATATATATATATATATATATATATATATACTTACATTCAGCAATACAGACAGAACAGAGACGGATGTGCTAAAGAAAGAACGCTAACGCTTAGAAAGAATAAGACAAAAAAGATGCGCCAGAGGCGCAAAAATTTTTCAAAATGTCTTCTGAAATTCTAAACTTTTCTAGAAATTAATAAAAAGTTGCCTCTACAACTGAACATTTTGGTATGTTCCAAGAAAAATGTTGAAAATTTTGCGGCCAGGTCCGTGGTGCAGGGTTTGTAAAGCTGAACAAATCTACAGCTTTATTTTTTAATTAATGTCCGGTTCCTGCACTTGGTGTGTTGTATAAATTTTGATGCTCGAAACAATTTTGCAAGGCACTTTGGAATTAGTTGAAAACCAAACATAGCTGATACAATACAACGCTTTAGCATCGGCATTCGACATCAACTTCCACAACAACGAACAACCATTTGAATAAGTATTTGGAATTATGTAAAATAAGCAAGTGCACATATACACAAGGCGGGGGTCTGGGGGCGGCAGCCCCCCAGCAAAAAATAAGGAGAATTAAAGCGAAAATTAAAATTTTTGGCTCCAAATCGCATTTTTCAAGCATATTTTGGCCCCAAAATTTTTTGCGTACTGTGGGCTGTGGCGCAACGGCCCAGAAAGTTTTGCGTATTTCAGAAAAATGTGCGTAATTTCGCAGTTTGTGACGCAAAACAAAGACCCAGATATATATATTTAGATTTTAATATTAATATTGAAATTTATGTAATATTCAAATCTATTTCAAAAAGTATGTATATAATATATATACATATATATATATATATATCAGGGGCGCACCCAAGGGGGGCCCCCCCTGTCAGGTTTCGAAGGTCAGAAAAATTAAGATGCAGAAGGGAGGAAATGCAGGAAAAACAAAAATTTTCGTGCCTTCGGCGCGATTTAACCATTCTTTGTGTGTTATGAGGGTAACATATGGGGTGGGGTAGGGTGGTTGACTTTCGATTATGTAGACGTTTCTTTCTGCTTACGCTTAAGTTATAATAAATAGATATCAGCAGGAATGTTTTCAAATAATGGTTTTTCTGCATTTTATTGTGCATACATATTAGCAATGAACAATGGATATCCGGATACCCGGATAATTTTATATCTGGATATTGTCCGATTTGACAGAAATTCCTGGATATCTGGATGTCCGTTTACATTTCAGACAAAGCAACGAAAAATTAGCGAATTTTTGACGAAATGTTCAAAAATTGTAAACTATTAATTTCTTCTAAAATATATATTGCTGATTCTGAATGAAAGATTGTGGCTTGACCGCATGATAGAAATTCGCAGCGTACCAAAAATGACAAAAAATTAAAATTTTAACTGCAAAATCGAAACATTTTCTTGAACTTAAGGTGTCCTTTTGTGCAGTGCTTTTGAAGTGATTTTTTTTAAAACGCTATAACTTTCGCAATTTTTGAAGTAGGAAAGAGCTTTAGACATAGTTTTAAAGCTTATGATTAGTACATTCATATGAGCCTACGAAACTAGCAAAATTAGCAGCAAAATAGCTGAAATTTTCTGACATACTAACATCTGAAAGACTGAATTTTGACCAAAACTTTTTGAACATTGATTTCTCAAAACTGTAGAAGCAGCCAAAATTTCTTCTTGTGCCATGATATGGAGGACATGTGTGCCGAGGGACATTTTTTGGATTTGGCTCAACAAGTCTTAATACTCCTGAAAATCAGGCAAATGTGCGGTGGCACGAAATTTCGCAACTTTGTGTTCAGTTTTCTCGCAACTGGAGACGTTTTAGCTCAAACCAAGAAAAATGTCCCTCCGCAATGGGGCGAATTTTCATCAAGCCGAAAATCAGACAAATCCATTGGGTAGTTTTTGAGAAATCGATGTTCAAAACAAAATATATAATCGCAGTTTTGACAAAATCGTTTTTCGGCCAAATCTCTAGCTTAAAGCAACGAACTCCAGCGAATAGGCAGTGATAAAATGCGCAATTGGACAACTTATCGATTGAGTATAAATAGACCAAAATTGTCCGTAAGATTTGGCATTAATTTACAAAAAACTGATTTCCTCGAAATTGGCCGTTTTTGGACCCAAAAATTCGTTTTTGGGCCAGTATAAAAAGCGGACGTGGACGCGGAAGCGGACTCGGGGTATAAAAAGCGGACGCGGACGCGGACGTAAGGTATAAAAAGCGGACGTCACTTTTTGGTATAATCCGCGTACACGGACGAAAAGTATAATTTGCGGACGCGGACGCGAGGTATAAAACGCGGACGCGGACGTGAGGTATAAACCGCGGACACAAAACGGACGTTAATATAATCTGCTTGCAGCATAAAGTAATCAGGTTTCATAAATGAGTTTTACACAATGAAGCACTTTTAATAGAACTTTAGCCCTAAAACGTTTGGACGACGTCATAAAATAGCTGCAATAATTTACAATTATAAGATAAATATTTCACTCTCATTTTGACTCAGGTTTCACATACTCTGGGGTTACCCTGAAGTTTTTGGGGTTAGGCTAACTAATTGATTGATTGATTTAAAGCATTGATTTAAACTAGTTGAAAGAATTAAAATTAACTCAATCCTTTTGTGCAAGGGTAGAAGACTTAACCAGATCGTATTTCAATTAACTTATTTGGTGAAAACTAGTCAATAATTTCATTCAAGGAGCCCTATTTCGTTAAACATTAAAATGGTACGATTCAGTGCTAATTTTAATCTAATAAAAAGGTATTATATAACTTTATAAAAAATTTCTAAAATGTTTAATTTTTAAAATATGTACATATTTTTGGTTTTTTATTTTTCGTTAGCATCGATGATGCTTGACACACTTTGCTGTTTGTCAACATCTGATAGTTATGCATTAAAGTTGAAACTTTTTTAAAACTTAGAAAACTTAGTTAAAACTCAGATGTTGACAAACAGCAAAAATGTCAACATCATCGATGCTAACGAAAAAATAAAAATTCAAAATACATATTTTAAAAACTAAACATTTTAGAAAAATTTTTTATAAAGTATATAACACGCTTTTGCGAAAAACCGATAAACCAATAAAATTCTCAAATTTAATTTTATATCACTGTGCCCTTCCTAACATTCTACCTTCACTTGTAGGAAAGCAGCACCGAGCCAACCAGCTATAATGTGAGAGGAGGGATTATGGAAAATGTTTAATTTTTCTGTTGGCCCTATTTCTTTAAAGATTAGATTAGATTTATTTTAGATTTTATATTATTTTAGATTTTAGATTTAAGCAGTTTAGATTAAAATTAGCACTTAATCGTACCGTTTTATTGTTTAACGAAATAGGGCTCCTTGAAGGAAATTATTAACTAGTTTCACCAAACAAGTTAACTGAAATAATCCGGTTAAGTCTTATACCCTTGCACAAAAAGGATTGAGTTAATTTTAATTCTTTCAACTAGTTTAAATCAATGCTTTAAATCAATCAATCAATTAGTTAGCCTAATCCCAAAAACTTCAGGGTAACCCCAGAGTATGTGAAACCTGAGTCAAAGTGAGAGTGAAATATTTTTCTTATAATTGCAAATTATTGCAGCTATTTTATGACGTCGTCCATACGTTTTAGGGCTAAAGTTCTATTAAAAGTGCTTCTTTGTGTAAAACTCATTTATGAAACCTGATTACTTTATGCTGCAAGCACATTATTTATTTTACCGCCCGTTTTGTGTCCGCGTTTTATACCACGCGTTCGCGTCCGCGTTTTATACCTCGCGTCTGGGTCCGCAAAATTATACCCCGCGTGCGCGTCCGCGTTTTATACCGCACGTCCGCAGACACGTCCGCGTTTTATACCTTACGTCCGCGTCCGCTTTTTATACCCCGCGTCCGCTTCCGAGTCCGCGTTTTATACCCCGCGTCTTAAGACGTTTCCGCGTCCGCGTCCGCTTTTTATACTGGCCCTTCGTTTTTGGCTTATACTGATTTAACCACTAAGAGATAGCTCGAAGGTTGTAAAAGCAAAAATGTTCATTTTGGTGCTCTCATTCCAGCCATCCCAACCAATCCGTTGTATCGACTATGTACTGAGAGAATAATGGCAAAAACTAGAAATTTCTTATCTTTGCACCTAAAAATGCGGGACTGGTCCCAGAATGTTAAAAGAGCACCAAAATAGTGTATTTGGAAAGTTTCATCTAACTTTCATAAAAAAATAAAGCCTATAGGGTCAAATTTACACAAAGCGATACCAGCACCTTAGGGGGGGGGTCCATTTTTGGCCGATTTTTCGACCATCTCCGATTTTGCCCATTTCACATATTTGGTTGTCCGATTGGTATATTTTAACGAGTTTTTGAAATGAAGGTCGGATCTCTTTAAGATTAGCGAATAATTTCACCTCAAAGTTGATGTCAGTATGTGTTAAACATAGAAAACGGAAAAAGTGATTATTTTTTCCGTTAATAAGAAGAAATCTTGCCAACGACAAAATGGAGCACTTCAACGTCCATCCTATATCATATATACGATCTCGAAGGGTGATTTGTAGGAAGCAGAATTTTAATTTAGGCCTTCAAAAAATTTTAATTAATTTTTTAAGTTTGCGAACAGCCAAATTTGACTGTTTTGCAATGTTGAAATTGGAGGTCAACAAGTTTGATGAAATATATTGAAAGCTGTAAGCCCTAATTAAAAATTCTACTTCCTACAAATCACAGCTTATGACAAGACATTTCGAACGATACCAAGTGATCCTGGTTTCCTCTATCCGATTTCGAGATTTCTCTGGCGCAGAAATCTCAATTTTTAGCGAAATGTAGGAAATTACCGTTTTTTGGCAAATAACCTAGAGCTATAGCAACACAGACCTATAAAATGTTAGACTATCTATTTATTTGCGCACGATTATTGATGACTTTAGGTCAAGTTTGGGCACAAATGGTGCAGGTTAGTGCACCCAGTTGGTCGCTGGGGTCAAATATGGGGGTCTAACAATCGTAATCTCAATAGCGATTTTTCAAATTTTTCGAAATACGTTAAATTTTATATCAATCGAAAAGCTCTCATTGTCGGGAACATTTTTTCTTCTTGGACCATTGCCCGCAAAATGCACCAAATTCAAGTTATCGGTCGTTAAATGATTTTCGTGGTCAAGGCTTTCCAGCGT